>JAPQWV010003692.1:0-38465 GCA_027422505.1 Craterostigma plantagineum
GATATATAAATTGGTGCAGGTCTCTGGAACATATCGTTCCGTGCATTATCGTGAAACTCAGGAGGTTTGTCTCGTTGTTAAGTAGTTCTTAAAAAATATTAGCATGCGTAAACATATTCTAAAGGTTTACAGGTATTTTGTTCTCAAATAGCAGCATCTGTTCCTATTTGGTCATGAGTTTGAGAACAGTTTCATCCTTTACAGGGGTCTCCGGCCCTCTCTAGCCCAGTGGTTTCTGATCCATCTGCTCTTGGCCTTTGTCAGAAGAGTCGACTCTGTGGAGCGAGCACATTATGGAGACAACGCCGCTCTATTAGGTGATTAAAGTTTGGTTTTCGTAGTTAGTTTTCTTTTCCAATTTGGATGAACCCCGTTGCCTAGTTAGCTCCTTATCATTGTGGCGTGGAAACGCAACACGTTCTTCTGATTCAGAAAGGAATGATAGTTGACCTTAAAGATCATGAACAGAGACTACGTGACATAAATACGCTTGAGTGGGATGAGCTTCTGATGGCAGATGATCCTAATAAGTTAAGCATTCCAGAACGAGGTTAGATTCATGCCTCTTAATGTTCCGCAAGACATCTTCGCTGACTACTGGTTTAATCTATAAATTCTTATGCAGGTGAAGCTGCAGGTGGGCGAAATACATATCAAATACATAGGTTTGGGGAACTAATGTAAGTGGACCTTTGCCTTTCCAATTCCTTTTTGTGGTTTACCAATAATATGTATATAGATTGGCATGGTCACCGCTAATTCAGTTAGTAAAGAGAGACGATTATGTTATCTGTTACAGGATTAATGCTCAAGTTGCTGGGGAGATTCTGTCAGTTACAGTATTGGCAGCAATATTCGAATGAGGCTATGTTGGATTTGGGGAGTACAGTTCCTGAACATATATCCTCCGGTGAATCAGATCTGTTGCAAAATCATAGCCTGGATGGTTTGCAGTCGCATGATAGTTTTGGACGGTGGATGGCACGTATAATTGCTGATAGTCCTGGTTCAGTTGATGCTATTGAGCCCTCAGTGTTAACTGGACACCCGCCTCTTACATCTTCAGTGTTGAATAATCATCTATCATCTACAATGGGGCATACATTCAACATAACAGATATTTCACCTGCATGGGCTTTTTGTGATAGCGAAGATACAAAGGTTAGATTTGTTTCACTAGTTTGACTTCTCTAACTTATTCCGAGTTCAATGTTTACGAGTTCATTTATCTCAGCTTAGCTTGATGGTAGAACTGTGTCAGCGATATATTTGTGCCGATGCAGATTCTAATAGTTGGATCATTTACCGATGGACACGCACCGCATGCTGAGACCAAAGTATTCCTTGCATGGAGATTCTATTCTTCAAACTGAAGTTGTCCAAGGAGGAGTCTTCCGGGCACTACTTCCACCTCAGCCTCCTGGATCGGTTAACATATATCTGACATTAGATGGAAAAACCCCCATTAGCCAAGTCTTACTTTTAACTTCCAAGCTCCTAGAGATCCCATTAATACATATTCGTTTGAGAATAAACCTAATTGGGAAGAATACCAACTGCAGCTGAGGCTTGCTCGTCTGTGTTTTCAACCAAGAGCCTGGATATTTTGTCGAGCAAGATATCTCAAAGTGTTCGTAAGGAAGCCCAAATGTTTGCACAAAAAAACATTTCACATCACCCAGAGTTGGCTATATTTAAGCAAAATGACCCGAGGAGTCGAAACTGCCATTTTTCCCAGGCAAAAGATGGTTGTTGAGATTGTTTTACGGAATAGGACTACGTGAATGGTTGATAGAAAAAAGTGCTATCCGGGGAAAAAATCACCGAGCGTGATGAACAAGGCCAAAGTGTAATTCATTTGTGTGCTATACTTGGTTACACATGGGTAGTTTATCCATATTCGTGCTCCGGCTGTCATTAGATTATCGAGATAAATATGGATGGACAGCTCTGCATTGGGCTGCCTATCATGGAAGGTAAAAAGTCTACTGATTATCTAGAAATTTTAAGCCTAACCATCCACATTACTACTAACTCGTGGTTTCATATGCTTTACAGTTGTTCTCTATCATGTAATGTATATATCTTTCAGGGAGAAAATGGTGGCAGCCCTTTTATCGCTGGGGCAAAACCAAACTTAGTAACTGATCAACATCGGATAATCGTAGTGGATGCAATCCAGCAGATCTTGCCTCCCTAAGTGGTCATGAGGTTTATCCGCTTATCTTGCTGAGAAGGCTTTAGTTACACAACTGAATGAAATGACATTAGCTGGAAAATGTCAGTGGATCGTACAGACCACAAAAGAACCAGCAAACACTGGAAATTTCACCGAGGATGAATTGTATCTGAAGGACACTCTTGCAGCTTACGAACAGCTGCTGATGCAGCTGCAAGAATACAGACAGCATTTAGAGCGCACTCACTCAAAGTACGCACACAGGTGGTAGAATCATCTAATCCCGAGGTAGAGGCGCGCAACATAGTTGCTGCTATGAAGAGATACAACATGCTTTCCGAAACTATGAGTCAAGGAAACAGATGGTTGCTGCTGCTAGAATCCAATATAGATTCCGTATTGGAAGATGCGTAAAGATTCGTAAATATGCGTCGTAAAGCGATCAAGATTCAAGTAAGTGGAATGA
The DNA here is from genome assembly GCA_027422505.1 of Craterostigma plantagineum. Taxonomy (NCBI): domain Eukaryota; kingdom Viridiplantae; phylum Streptophyta; class Magnoliopsida; order Lamiales; family Linderniaceae; genus Craterostigma; species Craterostigma plantagineum. The sequence goes on from JAPQWV010003692.1 coordinate 2,646, forward strand.
GAACTTATCCTCTTTCTTCTTGCAATCTGAGTAGTAGAGTCTAAGATCAATGTTTTTCCCTTTTTTTTTTAATTCTCTCTGTCTCTCTGTATATATTACACTAAAAATGCATTGGGAAAGTGGAATATTCTTTATGTCTAAAGTAGACCATAAAATTGTGTGGTTCTTCTTTCTGACAGGCTGCTTTCAGAGGGTTTCAAGTTAGGAAGCAGTATCGTAAGATTGCTGCGTCAGTTGGGGTTCTTGAGAAAGCTATATTGCGATGGCGTCATAAGAGAAAAGGGTTCCGTGGTCTTCAAGTCCAAACCGATGCGGCCAACGAAGAGCCCAATAATGAGAGTGATGTTGAAGAAGACTTCTTCAAAGCTAGCAGGAAACAAGCCGAAGAACGTGTTGAAAGATCTGTTGTAAGGGTCCAAGCTAGTTTCGATCAAAGAAAGCACAAGAAGAGTATAGAAGGATGAAGTTAGAACACAACCAAGCAAAGGTAAGAAAAGAGTTGGTCAAAAAATACTCTTCTGTTTGTGATGTCCCAGCTTTCTATACATCCAACTACTATTTTGATCTGCTCTTTTGCAGCTGGAATTTGAAGGGCTGCTCATCCCGATACAGATATGGGATAGTAAAAAGCTCATCTTACCTTATCATTCTCTTAACAAAATGCTTTAATTGGAAGCTCACGTGAACTGTATGGATATGCTTGCGTAGTTGTAGATTACTAAGTTGGCTTTGACTCCTTTCTATTTGACATCTGCTGTGTAAAGAATAAGCTGCTTTTGATTATTATCCTTAGCTTCTTTCAAGGTTTGGCACAATCTCTGTAAGATACTGCTAGGACCAAATTTCATGAATTATGTTTGTAAGAAAAGAACTTTTCGATTTTCTTCATGATCCTAACACTTCGACGCAAGCAGTAATAATCTTCTCTTTAACTACAGGATACAACCTCCATCTGACTCATTTACAAGTATTGAAACACTAGAAAAAAAACTGCTTAATCATACCCATCCTTCATTGTTCAATTAATGTACTGTGACACCCATCGAAAGCCTTCGCCATTACCCCATCTTCGAACGATGCTGCACATGAAAACCTCGATGGGGCAAACATTGGTCTCTGCCAAGTTGACCTTACCCTTGCCCGTTGGTATCAGAGAATGAAGAAGAATCTGCCCAAACTACTGACGGTCTTGAACAATCAGTTCAGAAGAGTTTCAAATACGCGGGAGTAAAAGCGTTGAGGAGATAAAGATGCGTTTTATACAGTGCGAGTTTTCTCACTAATAAAGACGCAACTGCCAACGACGTTTTTCTCCAACATCGAGTTAGATGATGGAGTTAGATGATGGAGTTAGATGATCGAGTTCGAGTTAGTTATGCTAAGCGCGGGGCTATTTAAATACTCTCAGTTCCTTTGATAGATGATCAGTTAACACGATCATTTTTGCTCTCTGTAAATTTTCATCGTTCTCTTAGTGGAATTTTCACTCCGTGGACGTAGGGTCAGATCAAGAACCTGAACCACGTTAATTTCTCGCATACATCTCAAATCACAAAACTTGATATGGTATCAGAGAGCTGCTGAAGCTGCGTTTATCAAAATCAGAATCAGTCTTTGATCAAGAATTTTGTCGAACACTATGGATACGACGTCTCCACCTTCTGAAACCACGAATCAACCTCCTCGTTCATCATTCCCACCGAATTCAGCACCAATTATGATCAACGATCCATACTTTCTCAGCATAATGACACTTCTGGCCAAATGTTAGTTCATGAGCTGTTGACGGGGGAAAACTATGCAACTTGGAGCAGATCGATGTTGATTGCGCTGATAGGAAGGAATAAAGAAGGCTTCGTCAACGGCGATCTCAAGGCACCAATTGCTGACACACAAATCCAGCCAACACTCAAAATCAGGTTAGTGCGTGGCGTAGGAACAAAATATAGTGATATCTTGGATTATCAATTCAGTTTCCAAGGAAATTTCGGCTAGCATCCTTATAGTTCTTCAGCTCAAGAAGTGTGGGAGGACCTTAAAGAAAGGTTTGGTCAAACTAACAGACCAAGGATCTTTCAATTGAAAAGAGACTTGGTAAACCTTACTCAAGGCACTGATGGTGTGGCAGTCTATTACACCAGACTCAAAACTTTATGGGACGAGCTATCCAATTACAGGCCTTCTTGCAAATGTGTGTGCGGAGGAGTTAAAGAAATGAATGCCTACTTCAATGAAGAATATGCGCTGGCTTTTCTCATGGGGCTCAATGACTCGTTTGCACATATCAGAGGGCAAGTGTTACTCATGGATCCTCTTCCCACAGTTAGTAGAATCTTCTCCCTGATGGCACAAGAAGAGAGGCAGAGGTCCATGCATCCTGGCATCATGCATAAGACGAAGATCAGAGCAATGCCATGGCCATGCTGGTCTCGAGAGCTGACCAAGAAAGCCGCAAGAAAGGAAAATTATAACCAGAAAAGAGAGCAGGGAAGACCTCTTTGCACACACTGCAACAAGAGGAGGTCATACTGTGGAAACATGTTATCAAATCCATGGGTATCCACCAGGATTCAAGCAAGGGATGAAGTATAAAACAGGGCAGAATTAATCAATTTCTCTCAGAACAAGGAAAACTGGTGCTAACAAAGGGGAGACTTTGGTACAACTTCAGATGACAACCTCTCAGTTACAGAGCTTGAAGACTCTGATCAACCAGTCAGTCCCTAATGCCTCATCAGATGGTGAAGACCTACAGCAACGGGGTGAGAAAGGTGAAGGTATTTGCTTATCCCATAAACCTGCTCTGTTAGGAAATGGTAAAGTGTGGCTCTTGGATTCAGGAGCTACCAAACATGTGTGTGGTAATCAAAACTGCTCACAAACATACATGAAATAATGAATCTAATGTTATATTGCCAGATAATTCTGTCATAAAGGTCACTAAGGCAGGGTCATGCATCATCAATAAATTCATCAAACTAAATGGTGTTCTGTTGGTACCAGAATTCCACTTCAACTTGCTATCTGTCAGTCTCTTGGCACTGACTTAAAGTGTAGATTTATATTCGAGGCTGATGAGTTTTGGGTGCAGGACCATTCATTCCAACAGATTGGCAAGGGTAGGAGAATTGGTGGACTTTACATGCTTGAGACAGACCAACATTCTGCTTTTCCAGATTATTCTTGCTCTGTTTTCTTAATAAAGTTCCTTGCATCTATGGCATGATAGACTTGGGCATCCATCTAACAAAGTTTTAGATCTACTTAGAACTCGTTTTGGGACATGATAGTAGCTCTAAAGACTTTATACTGTAAAGTCTGCCCCATAGCTAAACAAAAAAAGGTTACCTTTCCGGATGATAACAAAGTAGCATGCACACCCTTTGATCTTGTTCACTGCGATGTATGGGGCCCTTTTCATGTACCATCACATGTAGGACACCAATATTTTGTCACCATTGTGGATGATCACAGTCGATATACCTGGCTTTCATGATTAAAAACAAATCTGAAGTCCCCAAAGTCATGACCTATTTCTTAGCCTTGGTAGAAAATCAGTTCAAAGCATGGTTAGGTCATTAGGACAGATAATGCCCGGGAGTTCAACTTACTGAGATTTTTAGAGAGAAAGGTATCATTCATCATCTCTCATGCGTCCAAACTCCGCAACAAAACTCAATAGTTGAACGAAAGCACCAACACTTGTTGAATGTGGCTAGGTCAATCCTTTTAGTCTGGTTTACCTCTTGAGTTCTGGTCTGAATCAGTACTAACCGCTACTTTATTATTATAGAACCCATCCACCAAAATGGGCAACAAAAGCCCATATGAATTATTATACCAAAGACCAGTAGATTTCAATGTATTTAGAGTTTTTGGTTGTCTATGTTATGCTTCCACACTTGCAGCTGGCTAGAAGAAGTTTGATGCTCGAGCAAGAGCATGTGTTTTCCTTGGTTATCCTAGTGGAGTCAAAGCCTACAAGGTAATGGACATGAAAACCATGGAAGTTTTCTTTCCAGAGATGTTTCTTTTTAGGGAGGAAGAGTTTCCTTCAAAGATGGAGCAGTCTGTTCTGCAGATCCCTTTCCTGCCTATGTTCTGCCAAGGTCCCATTTTCCAGATCACACAGTTGAGGATGGAAATCTGCAGACCCCTGAGTGGACTCACCAGCCACTTGAAGATACTGAGAACACTCCCCAGAGCCAGCCTCTGCAGATCTCAATCATACTGACTCAACAGCATCAATCTGTGCCTCAGACTGAGGCTCAAACTCAGCCGAGAATCAGTCCCACCAGGCCCTGAGGAAGTCAGGCAGAGAGCTGAGGAGACCCCCATACCTGCAGACTACCATTGCCACAACTAGTCACAACCATGTATCCAATTTCCAAGGTTACTTCCTATCAGAATTTCACTGACCAGCATAAGGCACTCATGACCAAGATCTCAGCCACAAGGCCTAGGAGCTGTACTGAGGCCATGAGGAGCAAGAATGGCTCGATGCCATGACTGAAGAGTTTAGGGCCCTTGAAGACAAATGGAACATGGTCACTGGTTTCTCTTCCAGAGGGCAAGAAAGCAGTGGCAGCCGCTGGGTATATAAGCTCAAGCATAATTCAGAGGGCAGCTCATCAAGTACAAAGCCCGCTTGGTTGCAAAAGGATTTGAACAAAGAGAGGTGTTGACTTCATCGACACTTTTTTGCGCCCGTGGCCAAACCTAATACCATAAAGATCATCCTCTCCTCACACTAAGCATGACTGCATCTGATGCAACTTGATATAAGTAATGCTTTCTTGAATGGAGACTTAGCCGAGGAGGTTTATATGGAACTCCCTCAAGGTTTCTATCAGAATTATCCACGAACTGGACCTCGGAAGATGGTATGCAAACTGCATAAGTCCATCTACGGACTGAAACACTCCTCACGCCAGTGGAATAAAAAGTTTAGTGCAGCAGTTCAGCAGTTGGCTTCACCAAACTCAAGCCGATCACACTCTTTTCATCCGAGGCAGAGGACAAGATCTAGTTATTCTCCTAGTCTATGTGGACGACATTGTCATTGTAGGTCCCTCAACCCAGCCAGATCAACAAAGTTAAAGCCTTCCTTGTTCCTGTTTTAAGGTCAAGGATCTAGGTGCCCTCAAATACTTTCTTGCATTGAAGTGGCGCGGAGTAAAGCTGGCATTTACATCTCCCAGCGGCAATACACCTTGCAATACTCGAAGACACGGGGTACCTTGGCTCCAAACCCCTGTCCACCCCCATGAGCCAGGGGGACAAGCTCACAGCTTCTGATGGAGACTTACTGTCTGACCCATTTAAGTATAGGCGACTTGTTGGCGACTGATTTACTTGACATTTACAAGGCCCGACATTGTGTTTGCTGTCCATCGCTAAGCCAGTTCATCTCTGCCCCGAGGACTGGGCACATGAAGGCAGCCCATCACCTACTCCGGTACCTCAAGGCATCACCAGGTCAGGTGTCCTTCTGGACTCAAAACCAACAATGGAGCTGAAAGGGTCTCTGATGCCGATTGGGCCACATGCCAAGATACTCGGAAATCTGTTACCGGTTATTGTACGTTTTTAGGTGACTCTATGATAACTTGGAAAGCTAAAAAAGCAAGCCAAAGTGTCCAGATCGTCCACAGAAGCCGAAATACGGGGCCTTAGGTGCCTTGGTAGCAGAAATTTTATGGATTACTCACTTGTTAACAGAATTGGGATTTCCCCTCCGTCAAGTGCCTGTAGTTTACTGTGACAATCATTCCGCCCCTAAAGCTCGCTTCGAACCCGAGGTTCCACGAACGGTCCAAGCACATCGAGGTCGATTGCCATTTATCAGGCACCACCTCTCGCAAGGCACCATCAGATTACTCCCTGTTCGTTCGGACCATCAACTAGCTGATGTCTTTACCAAGGCGCTCACCGGCCCCGTCCTGCGCCGCTTTTTAGTCAAGATGTTTGCTATCGACCTCTACCATCCATCTTGCGGGGGGTATCAGAGAATGAGAAGAATCTGCCCAAACTACGACGGTCTTGAACAATCAGTTCAGAAGAGTTTCAAATAACGCGGGAGTAAAAGCGTTGAGGAGATAAGATGCGTTTTATACAGTGCGAGTTTTTCTCACTAATAAAGACGCAACTGCCAACGACGTTTCTCCAACATCGAGTTAGATGATGGAGTTAGATGATGGAGTTAGATGATCGAGTCGAGTTAGTATGCTAAGCGCGGGGCTATTTAAATACTCTCAGTTCCTTTGATAGATGATCAGTTAACACGATCATTTTTGCTCTCTGTAAATTTTCATCGTTCGTTCTTAGTGGAATTTTCACTCCGTGGACGTAGGGTTCAGATCAAGAACCTGAACCACGTTAATTCTCGCATACATCTCAAATCACAAAACTTGATACGTTGTGACACCTGTCAGGCCCATGTAATAACGCAGCTCCTCCTCCGAAGCAGCGTAGGGTATGTCTATCTTGTTACCGAGGATAAGAAACGGCACATTGGCTAATGATTCGTCGGAAAGAAGTGCGTCTAGTTCTCTCTTCGATTCGACAAATCGTTCTTTGTCAAAGGCGTCCACAAGATACACCAGCATCAACCTATTGCAATAAACACACCACAATCATCTCTACGTCATCGTTCAAGTGGATAAAATAAGAAAGGAAAACAGTTCATGCCCACGAAAAGAATCATCAATGAATGAAGAACTTCGTTAGACCTTAGCATAATAGTCCTCCACACCCTCTTGCAATCTGATGACCCACAAATCAAATGCTTTGAATTTTATCCTCCCAATGCTCAGCTCCTCGGAAGTTGGGTACTGAGTTGGTTGGTGCTGCACTAGCCTCTGAAAATCATCAAGTCACGCATCGGCTATTTAGTCATAACAATCGAATCGAAGCCATGCAGAAAAAGATAGAGTTAATCACGACCATCATATTTCGAAGAAAGATGAGGCTTTAACTAAACCTCTTTACAGAATCAGAGAAAAACTCGCCGAAAACTTGATCGAAATTCGGAACTACAGCGATTAATCACTTAGATGAGCAACTAAATATATCAAAGGCAAACGAATACGATCAGGGGTAAGCAAACACGTAACCTCATCTTTCAGCATGTGAAGTAAGGTAGTCTTTCCAGCATTATCGAGCCCAGAGAAACAAAATCTTCGCCTCTTTCTGATACAATCCCAAGGATGCCAGTACACCGTAAAACCAATCGATAAGAAACATGGCTTTCAGTAGCAAAGAAAATAATCCAAGCAGTACAGAGGTAAAGGAGAATAGGCGAAGCCACCAGAAAAAAGATGAAGCAATTGAAGAACGACCGAGGCGAGCAAAATTCACGGTTTAAATACTTGCTAGGCATAACCGAGTACCGGATGAGCCGGTCGAAATTTGCTGACGTGGCGGACGATGAGCTGGTTTGTACAACGTGTTGGACCCTGATTGGTTGTCGCGCGTCATCAGAGACAGATGCCGCGGGAAAAAGTAGGTAACGATTGCCGTGCCAGAGAAAAATACTGTTGGGCCTATACAGCCCAAAACGTGTATTACCGGCCCAATATCGTAAGCCCATATTTGAGCAAGACGTTCTCTCTCCCAACGAGCATACATTTACATTACGTAGTCCTTTAAGCTTTTATAATTTCTCCAAGAGAAGACTGAACTGAAACTTGTAGCATCATCATCAGTAGGTTATGTATAAGTTTCTTGGATGCTTTATGGGGTTACAATTAAATGGGCCCGGTTGAGAGGGTCGGGCCGAGGTTATGGCCCGCGGCGGCGGGCTCAGTATGTCCAATGCAATGATAGTGTTCATCTCATAGGCCCTATTTTCGCAGTTCGGGACGACATTCGAGCACGGTGGGGCTCATTCTTCAACTGACTAGACTTAGTAGGTCGAATATTCAAGCTTAGATATGAATCACTTCACCATCATGTAAACGTATTTTTTATCATGTCATTTAGCTATATTTCGAAACATATCGAACTGCCAAGCTTAGAGACAAATCAACTTCCATCAAGTTAAATATGATTGATCATTTCATAAGCCGTACCTCACAGTTCGGGACATTTTTTCGGGCAAGGACTCCATTCAAAATGAATTGGACTAACGCCATTGAGCTCATCAAGCAGCTTTGAATATTCAAGCTAAGCTACTTTGATCATGTCATAATAGATATTTCCCTCGCATACATATGATTGATCATCTGATAAGCGTATTTCGCAGTTGGGGACAATTTTCAAGCACTTTTCGGACAATTTCCGTGTGTGGACTCATCAAGTGACTAGATACACAACTGCTTCGACATGCTTGTAAAGCAGCTCGAACAATAAAGCTTAGAGATGAATCAATCTCCATAAATTAAATATAAATGATCATCTCAGAAGCTGTACTTGGAAGTTCGGGACAATTCGAGCAATGTGAGACAATCAAGCTTAGAGATGAATCATCTTCCATCAAGTAACAAGTAAATATGATTGAATCATCACCTCATAAACGGTACTTAGCAGTTTGGGACAAACTTCGGGCACCGTGGGGACTCCTTCAAATGAAATAAGACTAAATGTCATTGAACAATCAAGCTAAGCTATGAGTCAGTTGCCATTCATCTCTGATCGTGTCATAATAGCTATATTTCTCGCTTGGGACGATTTCGGTGCAAGCACCTCGTACAATCAAACTTAGAGATGAATCAAATTCCATCATGTAAATACGATCGATCATCTCATAAGCCGTATTTTTTGCAGTTGGGGACAATTTTCAAGCACTTTTTGGACAATTTCCAAGCACTGTGGTGTGGGAGTCATCAAATGAATAGACTAAACAGCTTCGAAATGCTCGTCAAACAATGCGGGACAATCAAGCTTAGAGATGAATAAACTTCCATCAAGTAAATATTAATGATCATCTCAGAAGCTGTACTTGGCAGTTTGGGATACTTTTCGAGCAATGTGGGACAATCAAGCTTAGAGATGAATCATCTTCGATCAAGAAAATATTAATGATCATCTCATACTTAGCAGATCGGGACAATTTTTGAGCAATGTGGGACAATCAAGCTTAGAGATGAATCATCTTCTATCAAGTAAATATGATTGATCATCATCTCTCTCATAAACCGTACTTAGCGGACAATTCGAGCAACGTGGGACAATAAAGCTTAAAATGAATCATCTTTCATCAAGTAAATCTGATTGATCATCTCATAAGTGCGCACTTAGCAGTTCAGGACAATTTTCGAGCAACGTGGGACAATCAAGCTTAGAGATGAATCATCTTCCATCAAGTAAATCCGATGATCATCTCATAAGCCGTACCTTGCAGTTCGGGACAATTTTCGAGCAACGTGGAACAATCATCAAGCTTAGAGATGAATAAACCTCCATAAAGTAAATGTAAATGATCATCTCAGAAACTGTACTTGGAAGTTCTGGACAATTCGAGCAATGTGGGTCAATCGAGCTTAGAGATGAATCATCTTCCATCAAGTATATATGATTGAATCATCACCTCATAAACGGTAGTTAGCAGTTCGGGACAATTTTCGGGCAATGTGGGACAATCAAGCTTTGAGATGAATCATCTTCCATCAAGTAAATATGATTGAATCATCACCTCATAAACGGTAGTTAGCAGTTCGGGACAATTCTCGGGCAATGTGGGACAATCAAGCTTTGAGATGAATCATCTTCCATCAAGTAAATATGATTGATCATCATCATCATCATCCATCAGCGGTACGTAGCAGTTCGGGACAAATTTCGATCAATGTGGGACAATCAAGCTTAGAGATGAATAAACTTCTATCAAAGCCGTACTTAGGGACAATTTTCGAGCAATGTGGGACTCCTCGCATGAATTAGAGTAAACAGCTAAGCTAATCAAGCATCTCGAACAAGTCGAGCTAAGATATGGATCAACATCCAATCGAGCAAACTGGAGCAAGCATCTCGAACATTCAAGCTTTAGAGATTGATTCAACTTCCATCTCAAGTAACATAATCAACCATCTCATAACAGTTATTATACTCAGGACAATTTGAAGCACAGACAGGTCCATACCAGTTGATTCGACCTTTGGGACAATCTTTCGAGCAGTTTCTGGGCACTCTGGGACTCAAATTAGATAACAACCCAATCATTATATAACCAGTTGTCGCGAAACACAATACCTTGATAACCGTTGAAGAATCTAGCGTTCGTCCTCAGTAAGCAGTGTGGGCAAATAATCGATTAACCCAATCATTTAGAGCCATAAACCCAATTTGACACCAGACCTTTGATCGATTTCCGAACCTTGAACCAACTTTTATCGTTAATCACCGATTAGGCAATTAGATAGGACTAAACAAATGTAATCACACCCTCGTATTGATACAAGATCGTTGATCAATGCCCGAACCTAGGGTTCGTTCATCCCTAGACAGAACTGAAACAGATTCTAAACACAGGGCAAATACATACCAATTTAGCAGAGCGTGGACCATCAATACAAGCCCTTCGGCAATTAGATAAGAACGGACATAGGTTAAGCACGTACACATTGATCGATTCCCCAAAATTAGGGTTCATCCGTAGCCAAAAATTAAGCACACACCGATTAATGCAAGACCTTGACCGACGTCGATACCCTTCAAGGAACAGCTAGGGTTCGCCCTCAATCCTATCCTTGTTTAAATGCTAACGTTGGTTGGGTTTGCTTTGATCATATTTAATACAGTATTTGAGTATTACCGTTATTTAAATATGGTAAGAAGCCGTGATCTTTAACGTTATAAATCCATTTATCACGTGACCACCACGACCGTTTCACATCATATTACTACAATTATGCTACTATTAAGTACAAAATTTTTAATCTCGCAATATTAATGTATTGTTGGCCGGGAAAAGAAAAATGAATATATATATTCGAAGATTGTGCGAAACACAATTTCCTTAAAACAGATTCGCTCCCTCACGTATGTGTAGAGGTTTTGACGAGCGTCTGTTCCTAGGATACTTCGAAATCACGGCGTTCGTTTAGCACAAAAACGACACCGACAGCGAACGGAACAAGAGCGATATAGCAGAACCAATTTTGAGATATATTTGTATTTTCTTTTCTTTCTATTCCTTGTGTTTAATTCTTATGCTTACTCACCTATTTATAGAACCCAAAATTTATTAAAGAAATAATTTTTTTTTTAATAAGATGACATAATGTTTGAGTGGTTTTTAACCAACTCCAACATTTAATCAAAGCCATTAACTTGAGGAGTGGTTTTTAACCATTCCATCACTCAATTTGAGCCATGGACTTGAGTAGTGGTTAGCCACTACATGGGCCTTCTAGAAGTTGGGCCTTCTAGAAGTCGGGTCGTTATTGGGCCACATCGACGCCCAATAATATTTAATTCGAAGCCCAATTCCTCATTCACATAAAATTTATAAAATCAACTATAATATAAATTTTATAACAATCCCCCACATGAATGAGAATTGTTTGGTTAAAGTTTCTGCTAATCTAATGATACTCTGCATAGAGGATAGTATGTTTTACCATTTGAACTTCTCCTTGTATGCACGCTTAGTTTACTGCAGTTCAGTAGAACACGATGTCTTTGAACTGTCCCGTTTTTCGTGTAAACGAATCCACGTACAATACACAGAGACCATTTTTCTCTTGTTCCGTTCTCATGGTTTGTCCAGTACGGCCATGGACACGTCCTGATTCTGCGAGGGTTTCAAAAGAACTAAGCCTTCAGTTCTCCTTTGAAGCGGCCACACTTCTCCCTAACATAGGTGACTTTTCACGTCGCGAGTATTTTCTATCAATACTCTATGATAGTCATTAAAGCATCATAATGCTAGCCTTTTCCGTCACCACTGTTCTTGACAGGAATGAGCAGGGTTATCCCCCACAGTGATACCAAGTCCTAAGATTAGGTTGTCCCTTTTGAACCTAGATCTTGGGATCTCCAGTCACATAGGTAGGGTTTTTCCTTCTTAGCACTTCTATACTTTAAGGCTTTAAGCCCATTCCTTTCGCAACCTTTCAACTGCATCTCTATTTAACCCTTGGTTAGCGGATCCGCAATGTTATCGTCGATTTCACATAATCAATCGAGATAACTCCAGTTGAGAGCAGTTGCCTAACGGTATTATGTCGACGACGTATGTGTCTCGACTTACCATTATACATAGTACTCTGTGCTCGTCCATAGCCGATTGGCTATCGCAGTGTATGCATATAGGCGGCACAGGTTTTTCCCACTTAGGAATATCCTCCAAGAAATGGCGTAGCCATTCAGCTTCTTCTCCACATTTATCCAAGCAAAGAACTCGGATTCCATAGTGGATCTCGCTATAACCGTTTGTTTCGAGGATTTCCACGACACAGCAGCTCCAGCGAGTGTAAACACATAGCCGCTTGTGCTCTTAGAGTCCTTCATGTCAGATATCCAGTTCGCATCTGTGTAGCCTTCTAACACAGCCGGATATCGACCATAATGTAATCCATAGTCTCGAGTATACCCTAAGTATCTCAAAACCCGTATTATAGCGGTCCAATGATCCGCACTCGGATTGCTCGTGTACGAACTCAGTTTGCTTATAGCATAAGCAATATCTGGCCTAGTACAGCTCATTAGATACATCAAGCTTCCGACAATCCGGGAGTATTCTACTTGAGAAATAGCCTCGCTGCGATTTTTCGACAAATGAACGCTTCGATCTAAAGGTGTTCTAGCAACACCAGAATCACCCTTGCAGAATTTGTCGAGAATTTGTCTACGTAATGAGCTTGACTCAAAACAAGACCGCTACTCGTTCGTTTGATTTTAATTCCTAAAATCACGTCCGCAAGTCCCATATCTTTCATGTCAAATTTTGAATTTAACATATCCTTGGTAGACTTGACCATTTTGTCGTTACTACCAACAATGAGTATGTCGTCTACATACAGACATAAATGACGTAGTCATCGCCTGTTTCCTTTGAGTAAACGCATTTATCGCTCTCATTGATTTTAAAGTCCGTGGTTGATCATTGCATGGTCAACTTTTCCTGCCACTTCTTAGGGGCTTGTTTCAAACCATACAAAGATTTGATCAATCTACAGACTTTCTTCTCGGTTCCCGGAGCACGAAAACCCTCGGGTTGCTCCATATAGATTTCTTCGTCTAATTACCGTTTAAGAAAGCTGTTTCGACATCCATTTGATGTACTTCCAAATTTCTTAAGGACGCGATAGCAAGTATCATCCTTATCGAATTTATTCTCGTCACAGGAGAATATGTGTAAAAATAATCTAAGTCTTCGCGTTGCTTGTATCATTTGATAACAAGTCTGGCCTTATACTTTTCTACAGACCGTCTGGTCTCATTTTCTTTTAAAAATCCATTTTGATCCTAAAGGTTTACATCCCATTGGGAGATCAACTAACTCCCAAGTATGATTCTTCAAAATAGAATCAATCTCGCTCTTTATGGCTTCTTTCCATAAAGGCCCGTCCACGGAACTCAACTGCTTCGTCATAAGTCAGCGGTTCCTTTTCAATCAAATATGTGACGAAGTCGTCACCAAAAGATTTCTCTATTCGGGCACGCTTGCTTCGTCTCGGTTCAATCTCATGAACCGTACTAGGAATCTCGGTTTCTATATCATCTCGTTTATATGTACCAGATCCATCATCGGATTTACAAGGAAATACATTTTCAAAAAAACATGCATTCCTCGATCCATTACCGTGTTCTTGTGTATATCCGAAATTTTCGAATCATAGACAAGAAACCGATATGCTGTACTATTGAGTGCATATCCTATGAAAATACAGTCCACCGTTTTAGGACAAATTTTTACTGCTTTAGGCGCAGGTACGGCTACCTTCGCCAAACACCCCACATTCACAAATGTTGGTACGAAGGTGTCTTTCCTTTCCATAACTCATATGGAGTTTTATTCATTTTCTTTCGAGATATCCTATTTAATAGGTAATTACTCGATAAGATAGCTTCGCCCCACATATTAGGCGGTAGACCTGAACTCAGTAACATCGCATTCATCATCTCTTTAATGTGCGATTCTTTCGTTCGGACACTCCGTTTGATTGAGGTGAATACGGGGCGGTCAATTCATGGACGATACCATGTTCCACACAGAAGCTCCCAACTGGCGCTTCGTATTCTCTGCCTTGATCATTCTCAATCTTTTAATTTCTTGCCGAGTTGCGTTTCAACTTCGGTTTTGTAGAGAACAAATTTCTCTAATGCTTCGTCTTTGCTCTTAAGCAAATAAACATAGCAATATTTGGTGCAATCGTCAATAAATGTTATAAAATATTTATTGCCACCACGTGTTTGAACGTATTCAAATCACATAAATCGCTATGAATCAATTCAAGCGGTTCGGTACTTCTTGCTACCGAAGGGAAAGACGATCTCGTCATTTTTGCTTCAACGCAAATTTTGCATTTATATTTCGAATTAATTTCGAATGTTGGAATATGGTCCATATTAATTAATCGACGTATAGATTCAAAATTAACGTGACCTAATCTACCGTGCCACAAATTGGAAGATTCAAGCAAGTAAACGGAAGAACGTTTTTCATTCTCATTTACAATAGTCATTACATTGAGCTTGAACAAACCATCATGGGCGTAGCCTTTACCAACAAACACACCCGACTTAGACAATATCACTTTGTCGGATTCAATAACAATACGAAAACCATAATTGTTCAACAAGAATCCCGAAATCAGATTTTTTCGTATCTCCGGAACGTATAACACATCTTTCAGCGTCAATATTTTCCCGGATGTCATTTTGAGCAAACACGCTTCCTTTTCCCCGACGGGGTAGCAGCAGCCGAGTTGTCCATGTAGATCTTTTCCCTTCAACCGGCTCACAGGTAGAGAAGAGTCTACGGTTCGTGCACACATGACGTGTATCACCGGTATCGATCCACCATTCTTGTGGATTCGACCCAATCATGTTTACCTCCGAAACCACCGCGACGAGGCTCAAGTCCTCAACTTCTTTGGTGATGTCTTTCACCATATTGGCCTCGTGGTGCTTCTTTGGAAGTCGACAGTCCGACGACTTGTGGCCTAGTTTGCCACAATTGAAGCACTTTCCCTTGAACTTATAGTTCGGAGCGACGCCTCCGGTCGCCCTAAGTTTCGCTTTGGGTTTAACCACGCCTTTGCCCTTTTTAGAGCTATGCTCCACCACGTTTACTTTCGGTTCAAATGAGCTCGATACTCTCTTTTCCGACCTTTTGTTGTATTCTTCGATTCGAAGTCTAACAATCAGATCCTCCAAAGACATCTCCTTGCGCTTATGCTTGAGATAGTTTTTGAAGTCTCTCCAGCCCGGTGGCAGCTTTTCAATAATAGCCGCAACTTTGGAAAGATTCACTCAGAACCATCCGTTCTGCATGGATCTCGTGCAAGATCAATTGGATTTCTTGCACCTGACTTATCACAGTCTTGGAATCGACCATCTTATAATCAAGGAACCGTCCAACAACAAATTTCTTTGTGCCGGCATCCTCAGTTTTATATTACGGTCCAATGATTCCCACAATTCTTTTGCCGTAGCGAACCACCATACACGTTGTACAGAGTATCGCTTAGGGCATTCAGAATGTAATTACGACACAGGAAATCAGAGTGTTTCCATGCATCAACAGCAATCACGACCTCAGCGTTCGTCTCGCCGTCGTTCACCTTAGGCTCGACCTCTTTCAGGTATGTTGCCAGGTTCAACGTGGTGAGGTAGAAGAGCATCTTCTGTTGCCATCTTTTGAACGTCGAGGCTGTCCCGTAAATTTCTCTGGCTTCTCCAGGTGGGTTGACCGGTATGTTTGGCTTCGTAACCACAGGTATGGCAGTGGGGATAAAAGTAGTAGGGAGAACGTCAATGTTTCCTTCGTTTCCCGTAGATTCTTGGTTGTTGAGGAAGTCCACATAGTCTGACATCTTTGCGGGATCGTCGATCTGTTTAGATTGTTGGCCGGGAAAAGAAAAAAAATATATATATATATATATATTCGAAGATTGTGCGAACACAATTTCCTTAAAACAGATTCGCTCCCTCACGTATGTACTAGAGGTTTTGACGAGCGTCTGTTTCCCAGGATACTTCGAAATCACGGCGTTCGTTTAGCACAAAAAACGACACCGACAGCGAACGGAACAAGAGCGATATAGCAGAACCAATTTTGAGATATATTTGTATTTTCTTTTCTTTCTATTTCTTGTGTTTAATTCTTATGCTTAATCACCTATTTTAGAACCCAAAATTTATTAAAGAAATAATTATTTTTTTAATAAGATGACATAATGTTTGATTGGTTTTAACCAACTCCAACATTTAATCAAAGCCATTAACTTGAGGAGTGGTTTTAACCATTCCATCACTCATTTGAGCCATGGACTTGTGTAGTGGTTAGCCACTACATGGGCCTTCTAGAAGTTGGGCCTTCTAGAAGTCGGGCCGTTATTGGGCCACTTCGAAGCCCAATAATATTTAATTCGAAGCCCAATTCCTCATTCACATAAATTTATAAAATCAACTATAATATAAATTTTCTAACAGGTATACCATATAAAACTCAACTAATCAATTATTTATCGCTTCCCTCATTTTACTCGTACGAAACTTAGTCTTAGGAGTGGCAAAATCTCTGGTGAACAATCCCTCAACTCACCCACCCTTATTACAAATTAGAAACGTCGCAAATAATATGTGCAATAAATAGATAGCACCAAAGGAAATGAGCCCTAAATATTGTTAGGTGGTAAGTATAAAGTCCATTCATGCTAACGTTTCAAGGTCCATTCGTAATTATGGTTTTTATATGTTGAACAACAATATTCAAACTTGTCCAAAGTGAAATGAGATTTGAGAGAGTACCAATCATTTACTCAAAACATGATCGACAGTGCCATCAGGAATTTAATTATCGTGCTTATAAATTAAAAGACTGAATTAAAATTCTGTATGCCTAATATAGATCTTTTAATTTGTATGCAGCGACAGGCCCGTAGCTTCTATGAGGCCAATGAGGCGGTCGCCTCGGGCCCAGCTTTGGAAGGGGCCCAATATTTTTTATACACATGTATATTAATATATATATTATAGTAAGTTGGCTTTAATCATTTAGATAGAAATTGTGCAACTAATTGTTAGTTATACATGCGCCTTAAAGTTAACAAAAGCGAGCACAAACTTTATTTTATTGAATTTTTGCTCAAACAATAAATATTACTTTTATCTTTTAAACTAGACGTCATTATCTTCCTATTTACCCAATCCAAAATTCTCAAAACAATAATAGTGTTATGTAGTATTTATTGAACATTCAACTATAAAACACACCCTATCTGTTTTAAAATACAAATCGTTTATTTCATACATATTAAGAAATAAAACAAAATCTCTATTAATTAATTATTTATACTATTAATCTAATTATTTTGTTTAAGATGAGGGGTAAAGTTGTAAAAGTTTTCAGTTATGTTTCTTGAAAAAAAAAAGTAAAACGACTTGTATTAGAAAACAAAAAACAAAAGTCTAAAACGACTTGTATTTCGAAATACGTGGAGTATTTCTTGCTACATATGATATAAATTTATTGCTATATTTCGTGTTTCATTTGGAAAAAAATTATTAAATAAGGGTTTGGGCCCGAATTCGAGTTTCGCTTCAGGCCCCGACTTCTTCAGCTACGGGCCTGCAGCTCGACTAACATATGTATTTTGATGCCCTTCTGTACATTTTTCTTAAGGGTTACTGTTATGGTCCATCTATATGTATCATGATCCACCTTTTTTATAATGATTCGAAGAATTAGACTTGGTGAATGTTAAACGTACGTAGATTCAAGAAAATCGCCACTGTGTAAGGGACAAGAGATAGAGGACACGTGTCTCGAGACCCTAGTCTGTTGGCCTACTTCTTTGCCTGTCATTGCTCTTATAAAGACATAAAAACTGATCATGACAAGACAGAGTTTGAGCTTGGTACTTTGTTTCTATCTTCGTCTAAATAGCTTAGGTAAAAACCATTAAGAAAGAACATTATATCATGAGTGGGAGTAACTTGGAGACTAGATCACTGATTGATGAGCTGAGGCACATTGAGAAGTGTTGTTTTCTCTTTGATCTTGGCCATCCTTTGCTCAATCGCATCGCTGAAAGCTTCGTCAAAGCTGGCGGGGTTAAAAATATATCTTAGCAGTTTCTTTCCATTATTATAAAAAGCACATTACACTAAATGTGTGTGTGGTTCTCTATTCTCATTGTTGTGTGACAACAGATTGGAGCCGTCCAAGCCGTGTCCCGCGAGGCTTTTCTTACCACAGTGGAAAGTGAGCCAAAACTCATCTTAGAAACATCATCATCATCATCATCATCATCCTATTTCTTCATTAAAATATATACATGCATGAGCTTCATTATCTCGTTTATTATATGGTGATCTGGAATTGAATTAGGTGTTGGAGGCGATGCTACAAGTGGGCTTCCTGCGGAAATTAGGGTGGTGAAGAAACGTAATGGCTTTTCGGATGTTAGAGGTAATCTATGCTATATATATATATATATAACATGTGCATTGGGGGAATTTTTTTTACCTTACCTTTAAATAAGGTTGTTACATATTAAAACTTTTGCAGGAGCAAATAATAGCAAGTCTATGGAGGCCTTGGTATGTATAGTTACTGTGCAACCCCAAGCAATGCAATGAGTAAAATAGTTATTCAACAACTATAGCTGTTAGGGTTTCCTTACATACAATACATCATCAGATTGATCTTCCTTTTTATTCCCTGTGTTTTTTAAATGCATGGTTGATATATATGTACACAACAGGTGAAGAGCACTGCAAGAGAATCTCTTCAATGGGTAATTTTTCTCAGCAAAGCATACATACCTTTGTTCCAAAATATCTTTTACTCTCAATTGATCATTATTTGTAGGGTTAGCAGCTGGGATGTATTCAGGTCTAACCTATGGACTAAAAGAAGCAAGGGGAGTTCATGATTGGGTATATATATATATATATATATATATATATATATATATATATATATATAATATATATATATTGATTCATTCAAATAATCGCACACCGTTCGTTCTTCGATCTCATGACATGAAAATAAGTTCCCCTTTTTTTTATTTTGCAGAAAAGCAGCGCATTGGCGGGAGCAATAACAGGCGCAGCTTTGGCGCTGACGACGAACGACCACTCACACGAGCAGTTGGTTCAATGCGCAATCACGCGCGCTGCTATTTCCACCGCTGCAAATCTGCTCACTGGGATTTTCTAGACTTTATTCTTTCTTTTTATTTTGATGATTGAATGAGATGATGATTGTGATGAATATTTGGTTCCAATCTTTGGCCTTTCACATCAATGTAAGGCTTTGATATGTTTTACAGACAAAAAGCATTATATATTCTACTTCTTTTAGTGCCGTTTTCTCCAAGTCCGCAGTACATTTCTACTAGTGATGTATGTCCAAACAGGCAAAATCATATTCGCTTGAGGCCTACATAGAGATATTTATTGTATTACTTTCTTGGAAACATAGCAGAATATGAGCCGCACTGCCCAAAGGGAGATGATAATGTTGTAGAGATGACGGCGAAGTTCGCCTCGTCCACGAACCTCCTATCGTGCGCGAGAACGTCTCTTTTAAAAAATTCGACGACGCCCGCAAAACTCTCGAAAAGTGCTACGAAGCGAGCTGCCGATAACAAAACGTCCGCACTGCGGCGACTGGCGTACTACTTCGCCGAGGGCCTCCGAGAGAAGATCGACCGAGAAGAACCGGGAAAATTACTTCGAACAAGCGCTCGACGATGAAACCTATGTCGACGGATGCAGTTGCGCGCAGCCCTCGCTACTGCTCGCGGTCCACCAGAAATCGCCCGTCAATCAGATAATTAGTTTCGCGACCATTCAGTCGATCGCCGACCAAGTTTCGTCCCACAAAAAGGTGCACATAGTCGAGCTAGACGTACGAAACGGCGTACAAATGACGGTTCTCATGCAAGTTTTAGCGTCGAGAAAAGAGCGCCCGGTCGAACATTTAAAGATAACCGCTTTGACCGTCGACGACTGTCCGCTTAAGGTCGACCACAAATCGGTGGGTGCACTGCTCGAGACCGTGGCTAGGTCCTTGAATCTAAATTTTTCCTTTCGTCTCTTGCCCTTCGACAACGTGGGCGAGCCAGGTGGCAGGAATCTATTGGCCCGCGCGGCGGACGAAGCAGTGTTGGTCCAAGGAGTGCTCGTCCTGATGAGGTTGATTTCGAAGCAGGAGAAGCTCGAGCGCCTGATGACGGCCATAAGGAGGATGAATCCGATCGCCGCGGTCTTCCGCGGAGGTCGAGGCGAATGTCAATTCTAGGGTTTTCGTCGAGCGCTTCGTCGAGGGGCTCTTCTTCTACGGCGCGAGCTTCGATCGCGTCGAGCGCTGCTACAAGGACGGCGGCGGCGGCGGCGATTTTTCGGACAGGACGTTTCTCGAGTCGAGGATTTTGGGGCCTTCGATCGGAGATTCGTGGCGGCCGACGACGAAGAAAGGCAGCTGAGGTTTCTGTTAGATTTCGTTATTGGGCCTTTCGGGCCTATGCCCATGGGCCCACATATGAGAAGAGTTGGCCCACATAAGTTGATGGATTCCATCCTAAAATCAATTGGTGATAAGTGGAGTAGCCCATCAAACTTATAAGCTATTGAATCTCTTCTCAATTATCCGATATGGGACACATGTGAGTTATTATGGTTATCCATTTTAACAGGTTCGTGAAGTTGGAAACGTGGAGGGCGTTTTTTGCGAGGTTTGGGATGGTGGAAACTGAGCTGAGCGAGACGTCGCTTGAACATGCGATTTCTCTGACGCGAAGCTTAGAGTGCTGGAAATACTGCACGCTGGGCGTGGATGGAAAGTGCCTCGTTATCGGGTGGAAGGGAATGCCGGTTTATTCGCTGTCTGCGTGGAAAATTGAGAGAAGAAAAGGCGTCGAGGGTCGAGTTTGCGTCCGTAGAAGCTGCGTATTCGCGTAGCTCAACAATAAAAATCTCGGGTTTCGATTAGTTCACCTTATAATGGGGATGGCGATTACGAAAGTAGAATTCGTTGTATTTTGGACATCATCGACGTAATCTAATAATCAGGTAATATTAGGGCGATATTGTCTTACGAACAGTGTAGATACACGTCTTCACTTCACGTTATCGGAAGTTCATACGAATGCTATGTCAGATTCCAGCCACCGACCAGACCGACATTCCCGATCCAATAAACATATATGGTGTGCTTGGTTTAAGGAATTTAGTGAGGAAATGAAAAGAAATGGAAAAGGAAACTAATTTTTTGTTGTATTTTTTATTAGAGAAATAGGTGGGTAAAAAACACTAAACTTAATTAATCTTAAGCAATGGCAAATGAAGAAAACAACTAGCGCAATCAATTGAAAACCTCTAATAGTTTCTGCTAGACCAATATATTTCCCTGGAGAACGGTAAAATACTTCGGCTATAAAAAACGGTTGTGATAAGAAACGCTCATTTTTCGCGCTCTTGCAACGGTTAAACGATCCTCTTCGGATAATTCGTCCAACCCAAGGATAGCTATAATGTCCTGAAGTTCTTCAACGTTGTAAACTTTGCTTAACTCTTTGCGTCGTTTCATAATGTTCCTCACCAACGAACGAGGTTGAAGCATGCATGGTTGAAGTTGAGTCTAAAGGATCTACTGCTGGATAGATACATTTGGCAGCGAATCCTCTCGATAGTACAGTAGTAGCATCTCTCGCGTTTTCTCTCTAGTTTTCTTTTTTTCACCATCTTTTTCTCGATTCAAACGCAGCAATAATGTTAAAAAAAACGTTAAAAATACATTCAAAGGTATGCATGCAACGGTGGATTTTTTTACCTTACCTATTAATGTTCTTACATTAAAACTTTCGAAGGAGCAAATAACAGCGAGTCTATATAGAGGCGTTGGTATGCAACATTACTATGCACCCAAGTAATAATGCAATGAATAGAATAGTTATTGAAACACAAACAAGCTATGATCTTCTTTTTCCTGTTATTAATGGTTGTACGTACACAAAGGTGAAGAGCAACTGCAAGATGATTGGATGAGATGATGGTTATAAATTTTTTAGCACAAAATGTTCCATCATAATATATATATATATGTATATGTATTATATATATATATATTATCATAAATGTTATGGTGCTCACCTTGCATGAGCACAATCCGTGGGCACCTTTTGTGTGGCATTTTTTGTGCCACGTAACATGCCAAATCAACTCCCGACGGGTTCACTAATCCCATGTGTAGGTTATAGATCAATAAAAAATCCCATTATATGCTGATTTGGCGCGTTGATGTGGTTGGTGCTCACGAAGGTGCTCACGCAAGGTGAGCACATAACATTACTCATATTATATATAATATATTCATCCATGAAGTTCTCAATATATTATATATATATATATATTGAGAACTTCATGGATGTTCATCACTGATCTCGGCTCTCTGTTATTAATCTATCTGTCATACTTCATCCTCTATAGCCGTTTAAAGTAGTTAAGTGTCTTAAGGGCTTGTATTATTATTAGGCCCAACTCAGTTAATTAAATCAGTCCAGTCTTGTATATTATATAATAGGTTGGCGCGTATTGTAAAGGGATAATTTTGAATAATGAAGTGAATTCTGTTTTTGTCTCCTCTCTCAACAAAACTCCAAGAACAAGAATTACATCAGAAATCAGAAATTGTAGATTCTTCATGGTATCAGAGCTCGATTGAATCAAGCTCATACAGTAATGGCGAGCGAAGATAAACTCAACGAATTCGACGATTGCAAGAGAAAGCGCTGGGATTGTACAGTTCACAATCCGATGTATATACATCCATCCGATACTCCAAACCTTGATCTGACGACGGGAATTCTCAAAGGCTCCGAGAATTATAAGATATGGAGCATGAGGATGATGATCGCTCTTGAGGCAAAAAAAAACAAAATCGGCTTCATCGATGGCACCTGCAAGTGTCCAGACAAGGATTCAGCTCTCATCTCACAGTGGAAGCGATGTGACGCGTTGGTGAAGACCTGGATTCACCGCTCAATCTCAGAAGAACTAATCTCAGGAATTGTATATCATCAAAGCGCTGTGAGGAAGTCTGGGATGATCTTAAGCAGAGGTTCGACAAGGTCAACGGCGCAAGAATGTATGGATTATTCAGAGAAATTTATCGAGCACTCAAGGGCATCTTTGTGTTTCCGAGTATTACAATCGGCTCAAAACCTCTTTGGGATGAATATGATTCCATAATTCCAAAGCCAGCGAGTGAAGTAACAAAAGAATACAAGGATTTCTGCGGATGGCAGAAAACGATGCAGTTCCTAATTTGGCTTAAACGACTGCTATCAAAACATCAGATCGCAGATCCTTATGATTCACCCCTTCCCTCTCTAATAAAGTCTATGCAATGGTGATAAACGAGGAAGCTCAGAGAGGAATCAACTTACAGAGTACCAACACTGATTCTTCCATGGTTCTCATGTCTCAATTCCCTGCCAACAACTATAGCAGCACAAGCAACAAGGTGGAAAGACCATGCTCTATTGTGATCACTGCAATATAAATGGGCATTCTCGGGAAAACTGTTTCAAAATACATGGTTACCCTCCAAACTTTGTCAGAGGGGGCAAGAGAGGAGGATTTGCAGCAAAAAGATGACAGGGGAGACTTGGAGGAAATAGATTCAGAGCAAACAATGTCAGGTTCCAGAGATAACACATGACAAGATCAAGGGGAGGCATCAGGAGCACACATCATGGCTTCACAAATGAGCAGTATTCTCAAATCTTGAAGCTTTTGAGAGGAACTCTGATCTTGAGGACTCAAAAGGCAGCTGGGACCTCGGCTACTGTGAACACCACAGTATGACCTGTAACTCTGTTTTAGATTGGATAATGGACACAGGTGCCAATTACCACATCACCTACAACAGTAAGCTGTTCAGTAGCCTTGATAATGGTACTTGCAGAGATTAGTAATGTGAGGCTACCAAATGGTTCATGCAGTAGGGTCATAATGTCTCTGGTAACTATCATGATTCATGAAAACCTAAAGCTTAGAAATGTCTTATATGTGCCTGACTTCAGCCACAACTTGCTGTCAGTGTCTAAGTTAACTAGAGATGAGAACTTATACTTATCCTTTTCCCATGATCTGTGTGCTATACAGGAAGTCTTGACTGGCAAGATAAAGGGGATTGGTAAGCTAGAGAACGGGTTATATATACTCAAGCCAAACCCCTCAGATCTGCCAGTGAAAGACAACTTGACATTCCTTGCTATTTCTAATTTGTTAGGAATGAATCTGTTTTTTAGATTGAATAAGAATGATGATATATCTCTATGGCATTATAGACTGGGCATATGTCTTTTGGAAGGTTCAAATATATGAATAAACCTGCATTTAAACATGAATGATTTCTGTGAGATATTGCACCATATGTCCATTAGCAAAACATGCAAGGTCAAATTTCCACTCAGAAAGCATACGCTGCAGCTGTTTTGATCTCATACACATTGATATCTGGGGACCGTATAAAGAATTGACTTACAATAATGAGAAGTATTTCCTAACTGTAGTGGATGATTGTTCTAGAGCTTGCTGGATTTTTTGTTAAAACCAAGTCAGAAGCAGTTGACATGCTGAGAGATTTTGTTGAATATGTGGAAAACCAGTTCAATACTAGAATAAAGGTTATGAGAAGTGATAATGCAACTGAGTTCTTTTCACATGAGTGTAATACTTTATTAGCATCAAAGAGCATTATCCATCAGAGCTCATGTGCATATACACCCCCAGCAGAATGGGGTAGTAGAGCGCAAACCCACAGGCATATACTTGATGTCGCCAGGGCCTAAAGTTCCACTCAATATTCCATTAAGTTCTGGGGTGAGAATGTTAGAACTGCTGTTTATCTTATAAACAGAACACCTACCCCACTATAAATGGTAAGACACCATTTGAGATCCTTATGGTAAGAAAACCTTCATACTTGCACTTTAAAGGTTTTTGGCTGCCTTTGTTTTTCAAAAGTTATTACACAGAAGGACAAGTTCCAGCACAGATCTCGACCCTGTGTCTTCATGGGATACTCTACAACACAAAGGGGTACAGACTGTTAGACTGGACTCTGAAAAATTTATTGTATCTAGGGATGTGATATTCTTTGAAGATGTTTTCCATATACTGTCAATGCTACTAACCTGGACATAGAGAGCTTTCCAACACATAATGAGCAGAGCTTTCATGATGAGCTGATCCTGCCTTATCAAGGGCCAAGAGAACAGTGCACAGATCAGCCCCAACCAGGCTTGACAGAAGAGGCAGTGCATCAAAATACAGAGGCAGACATGCCTGATCAGAATACAGACACAAGCCAGCCTCATGAACCAGAGGTAAGGAGGTCAGGTAGGATATCTAAACCTCCATATTGGCACAAGGATTTTGTATCACATCATATAGCAGAAAGTAATATGACTGACAGTGCTAGATACCTTTATCAGGAACAATCCAATATGATAGGATTGCTCCAGATTACAAGGACTATCTAGTTGCTATTTCAAGGGACTATGTTCTAAGTCATATGAAGATGCAAAGGGTGATATGAGATGGGTAGAAGCCATGAATACTGAAATAAAAGCACTACAACTAAATAACACCTGGAAATTGGTTGATCTGCCTCAAGGTAAATCTGTTATAGGTTGCAAATGGGTGTATACCATAAAATACAAGTCTAATGGAGAAGTAGAGAGGTATAAGGCTAGGACTTGTAGCCAAAGGATATACACAAAGGAGGGAGTATATTATAGTGAAACATTTTTCACCCGTAGTAAAGCATGTGACATTCGGGCAGTTCTTTCTATAGCTGCAATTTATAATTGGTTTTTATTCCAAATGGATGTTACTAATGCCTTCCTTCAAGGAGACTTGAATGAGGAAGTGTACATGATAGTTCCACCAGGTATGAAGCATCTGGAAAGAATCCACCAACCAGTGAAGTTTCTGAGAAGAAAGGGCACCAAGTTTGCAAGCTCCAAAAACCACTATATGGTCTAAAGCAAGCTTCGAGACAATGGAACCTCAAAATTTGTGAGGTTATCAGTAAGTTCGGCTTTATTCAATCTAAACATGACTACTCATTGTTTACCTTACAGAAAAATGACAAAATCATAATCTTGCTAGTATATGTAGATGACATTTGATAACTGGGAATGATCTAGCACTCATTGATGAGTGCAAGGAATATCTTAACAAAGTATTTCTCATAAAGGATCTAGGAGAATTGAAATACTTCCTTGGAATAGAAGTAGCAAGATCCAAGCAAGGAATCCATTTGAATCAAAGGAAGTATGTTATTGATCTTCTAAGGGAGACTGGCATGACTGGTTGTAAAACCTGCTCATACTCCAATAGAAGAAAACAGCAGGCTGTAAGGGAAAGATGGATCAGAATGCTCCAGTCCTCAATGAATTTTTGGTTTTCAAAGGTTAATAGGGAAATTACTGTATTTGTGTATTACACGGCCTGATATTACTTATGCTGTACAGGTTCTAAGTCAGTTCATGCATAAACCGAGGCAAATCCACCTTGATGCAGCCTTACAGAATACTGAGATACTTGAAAGGAAGACCAGGACTTGGTCTGATCTTTTCTGCTAAAAGTGAGCTCAAACTAACTGCCTTTTGTGATGCAGATTGGGCCGCGTGTCCGAACACCAGGAGATCATTATTCAGGATTCCTAATAAAGCTTGGGATTCTATTCTTTCATGGAAGTCGAAGAAGCAGACATAGTTGCAAAAAGCTCTGCAGAAGCAGAATACAGATCACTGTCTTTAGTGACTTGAAATAACGTGGTTGCTAGGTCTGATGAATGATCTCTGTATTAAAAAATATGCGTCCTGTGCAGGTCTGGTCGGATAGCAAATCAGCTCTACAACTTGCGGCCAATCCTGTATTCCCGAGATGAGCAAGCATATAGAAGTGGATTGTCACTTCATTAGAGATAAAATCGAAGATGGGACTATCAAAACTGCTTACATTCCATCCTTAGAACAACCGGGAGACTTGCTGACAAAACCACTAAGAAGAGAACAGTTTGAGTATCTTCTGGGCAAGTATGGTGTGTTTGATTTATATGAACACCACACTTGAGGGGGAGTATTGAGAACTTCATGGATGTTCATCACTGATCTCGGCTCTCTGTTATTCATCTATCTGTCATACTTCATCCTCTATAGCCGTTAAAGTAGTTAAGTGTCTTAAGGGCTTGTTATTATTATTAGGCCCAACTCAGTTAATTAAATCAGTCCAGTCTTGTATATTATATAATAGGTTGGCGCGTATTGTAAAGGGATAATTTTGAATAATGAAGTGAATTCTGTTTTCGTCTTCCTCTCTCAACAAAACTCCAAGAACAAGAATTACATCAGAAATCAGAAATTGCAGATTTCTTCAATATATATATATATATATATATATATATATATGAAAGGTTGCAATCTTTGGCTCAGTTTTTTCAGTAAGACTTGAGATGTATTTTACACAGACAAAAAAAGCATCACATATTCTACTTCAGTGCCGAATAATATCTTTCTCCAAGTCTACAGTACATTGCAACAAGTGATGTATGTCCAAACAGATAATCAGATGCGCTTGATGAGGCCTGCAGAGAATATTTATTGTATTGCATTCTTGGAAACATAGCAGAATATGAGCCGCACTGCCCAATGGGAGATGATTCCAATGGTTTAGAGCTAGATTGATCGATGAGATAAAATCGTCTTTTCTTTTCTTTTGATTTCCCAAGTTGTGGAGAGTATATATATAGCCATGTGTGTGGTGACCTCAGTCATCATCAGTTCATTAGAACAAAAAAGAGATTATCAAGCAAACCCTTCATAGTCATGCAGCTGAAAACTTTTGATGGAGCTGTAACTAAACATGTAAAAGAGATCATCAGCACCCAATGGAACATAAGGACTACGATACTAAACGTACCCTCAACGAATGCATCCCCTCGCCTTCTTATTGCGAGGAAGAGATGCGTTCAACTAATAACGTCAAAGGTTTCGACGATTTTGCCTTAGCAGCGCCGTTACTTCGCTGCCTTTCCAAGAATGTGAAGAAGTAGAAGGTGTCGGTCGTGTACTGATCTCATCCCCGTCCAATCCAAGGGAAAATTCTCAGGAGTCGTCATCACGTCGTCTATTCCTTTGAATCTCTCGAGATTCTCAAGGTTTATAAAAGCAGGTGCAACAAAGCGCATGGAAACATCATCCACGCCCAGTGGAATAACGACGACGACGACACGCCGGGAGAAAATATCCCGATCAACAAAATAATCGAGCTCGCTTCGCAAAACTTCATTCTTCAATCCAATTCAAAAATATAGAGGCGCAAAACCCTCGGAAATAAGCAATCCATACAACGACGACATTTGCCTCGTCCACGACCTCCTATCGTGCGCCGAGAACGTCTCTCTCAAGAAATTCGACGCCGCCGCAAACTCCTCGAAAAGTGCTACGAAGCAAGCCATGATAAAAAAAACTGCGGCGAGGCGAATGGTGTACTACTTCGCCGAGGCGCTTCGCGAGAAATAGACAGGGAAAACGGAAAGCACACCGAAAATAATAAGGGCGTGATGAGCCAGTTGGTGAAGGACGCCGCCGAAACGCCGTCCTCATTCTTCCTCGCGCTTCACCAAAAATCGCCAGTCAATCAGATAACTGCATTCGCAAGCATTCAGCTGATAGCGGAAAAAGTATGTCCTACAAAAAAGTGCACATGGTCGAGCTAGACATTCGAAGCGGGCTTCAGATGACCGTTTTAATGCAAGTCCTCGCTTCGAGGCCCGAGCGCCCCGTCGAACGCCTAAAGATAACCGCTCTAACCATCGCCGAATTTCAGCTCGTGTACGTTAATAAGGCGCGAAAGTTGCTCAAAACTGCGGCGAAGTCCTTGAATCTGAACTTCTCCTTCAATATCTTGTCGTTCGACGATACGACTGAGCTTCGAAGGAATCTCTCTGCCCGCGAGCAAGACGAAGCGGTGGTCGTCCACTGCGAGTTCGTTTTCATGAGGATGATCTCCCGAGCAGAAAAAGATCGAGGGTTTAATGACGGTCGTAAGGAGGATGAATCCACTCGCCATGGTGGTCGCCGAGGTGGAGGTGAACGTTAATTCTAGGGTTTTCGTCAATCGCTTCGTCGAGGCGCTTTTGTTCTACGGTGCGAGCTTCGATCGCGCGGAGTGCTGCTTTAGGGATGACGACAGCGACAATTCACATAGGACGTTTTTCGAGTCGAGGATTATTGGCCTTCGATCAAGGATTCGTTGGCGGCCGACGACAAAGAAAGCAGCTCAGGTTCTGTTAGATTTCATTATTGAGCCGGTATCGGGCCTATATCCATGGGCCACGAGAAGAGTTGGACTACATAACTTAATGGGATTCCATCCTAAAACAATTGGTGATAAGTGGAGTAGCCCACCAACTTATAAGCTACTCAATCTCTTCTCAATTATCCGATGTGGGACACATATGTGTTATTAAAGTTATCTATTGTAGCAGGTTCGTGAAGTTGGAAACGTGGAGGGCGTTTTTTGCGAGGTTTGGGATGGTGGAGGCTGAGCTTAGCGAGTCTTCGCTCGAACATGCGATTTCTCTGACGAGAAGTTTAGAGTGCGGAAAATATTGCACGATGAGAATGGACGGAAAGTGCCTCCTTGTCGGGTGGAAGGGTACGCGGTTTATTCGCTTTCTGCATGGAAAGTCGAGAAAAGGAAAAGGCATCGTGACGATAGAGAAATGAGAAATGTGATGTCTGCGCATTCGCATAGCTGATAACGAATGATGTGATAAGACCTGAGAAAACTCTTCGTTGTGTTTTACGATTCGAGCGATCAATACGCTCTAATGAATGTGCCATGAGAATTTCGATTATCTGAACTTATGAAATTGTACCTGTGATATTATTACGAAACCGAAGATAACGGCTTAGGCTTTGCGGTGTAATTATAAACTTTTTTTTTCACACATCTTACTCTATCTCTAATACTGAGAAGCCGCGAAGGCGATTAGCATCAACCGCGAGAAGAGAAAAAAAACTATGTCGAATGCATCTTCCGGCTTATCATTGTCGAAATATAAACTCGGCAAATGGAAACGCCTGAAATCCCGCCTAGACACGTATATTTGTCTAGCTAACTAACAGTTATTACCTCGATAGTGATCTGTAATTTTACACGCATACAGATTTTCGCATTCATCGTTGCCATGGATTAACTATGTATGTCCATGGAGTTAATACAAACTGATTCTAAGGCGTTCAAGTTTCCGCAGGGGTGGATCCAGGAATTTCTGATTGGGGAGCCGCAATATAAATAGCGTTGGCCATTAGGTAAACGTAGAATAGAAATTATCATTTGCTAGTTTTTTTTGAAAAAATCGGTCAATTGAAATACATTTTACCCATTAAAACATATGAAATTATTATATGATAACGAATATAAATATCGTAAGGAAGCTCACACAACAACAAGACATCATGATAATTGCTTAGCATGATATTATTATAAAATAATAATTTAATAATAACAATAATAATATGCTATGAAAATACAAGAGAAAATAACACAGGTCATAAGTCGTATGGGTATCATTTATCAACTGCAATATCTATTTGAACTTTTTACTTGATATTATGTTTTTTTATTCGAAGAGTATAGTGCCTCGTTGACGAAAACAATAGTTTGACAGGTTTATTTATGATTTGGCCGTATTTTAATTTTAATAAAATCAATAATTAAAATTTCGATGAAAGTTTTTATAAACAGGTTTTGTATTGCAAGTGCATGATAAATTTTAAATAGACCATGAATGGAATGATAAACCCATTGATTAAGAATTAGTTGTATTTGTCAAAAAATAAAACATGCTAAGAACTAAAGAGAAACCAAAAACTAAAAGAAAAAAAAATTCTCCGAAAAAGAAAACAAAAGAGAAAACAGAAAACTAAGAATATAAAGGATAAGAGCAGAAAAAAAAAATAACTTTAAAAAAGGGCTTTTTAATTAAAATAGGGGTGTTTTAACCCAATTTAGCTAAAATAGGGCTATTTCGGTAGAAATTAATAAAATCGGGCGAAAGTGGTTATTATAACCGCGACGCCGCATCCATTGCCCGCGACGATGACGTGGCAACGACGATGGGCTTCGCGCGGGCCTGATCGGGCCCGATATTTGAAAATCGGGCCAGATCGGGCCCGAAATTTGAAAGTTGGCTGACTGACTTTTAAATTAAAATTGCCTGGGCCGACCGTTGGCCAGTAAACTGGCCGTCGCGCTTATTAGGTGCGACGTCGCGGTTAATGGCCGCCGACGACGTGCTTAATAAAGCCGCGAGCTCTTCTTCTTCTTCCCCATTTCTCCTCAGCTCCTCCCCACCGATTCCGGCGATTTACAGCGGCGAACGACGGCGGCCAACACCACGTGATAGATCCATTCTTCTCGGCTTCGTCGATTAAGCTTTTTTTGGGTATGAAACTCCTAATTTGTTTAAATCTTGATTTTGATGTTTCGTTAAATTTCGTCGAATTCTTGCGTTTAAGTTTGTGTTTTTGGTATAATATGTGCTTTACATGTTGTGGGTTGTTTAATAGATTGATATAACACACTAATTTTACATAATTGATTCGATTTCCTAATTTCGAAACCTAATTTTGAAATTAGGGTTTCTAGGTTATTTGATTCGTTTGTTAGTACATGAGTCAATTTATGTGTGTTTGTTTTTTTGTTGCGATATTGACTTTGAAACGCTAATTCGTCGATAACCAATGGGTTGAAGACTATACTGTATGGTGTTTGATTCGTGTATAATTTCACCGCCATAATAAACAACAACTTGAATTTTTCTAGACACCATATTGGATATGTATGAAATTTATGAAATAATAATCGTTGTGTTGAGCTGATTAAATAGGCAACGGGCGTGCGGGCATTGGACGCGACGCGCGTATAATTAGACGACGACGGTAAGTGGCCAATAACGTGAGTGGGCTTAGTGGGTTTTCAGTGCCGGTTAGTGGGTTTTAGTGGGTATGGGTTGACGTCGCGTCCATTAGGCGCGACGTCGCGTCCATTAAGCGCGACGATGGCCCACGCGGGCCACACGCGGGCCCGCCGGCCCTTGCTCGTGGCCCCTGCTGTGCGACCGTCGACCGTCGCGCAATAGGCGCGACGTCGCGTTTAGATTAAACGCGTTTTACCCAGATTTTAGTAAATTTTGTCAAATTAGCCTATTTTGTCTATTTTGGGTTATGAAAACACCCTAATTTAATTTAAATAATCCTTTAAAAAGAGTTTGAGAAAACTAGGAAGTAAAAACAAATCTAAAAATTGGGCTGCCCAGAAAAGCAAGAAAATTTTCGACTCCATTATTCGAACGATCCGTAGTAAACCGACTCGTATCTTCTCTAGTGCGTAGTACATTGTCTGATGCGTCGAACGGCAAGCAGATGTATCTGAGGCCTGCCTGCATAGAATATTATTGCATTGTTTTTCTTGGCAAATATCGCAGCCACCGACTTTCCCTTTTCATCGATCATGATCAAGAACAGCAATGGATGATTTCAATGTTAGAGATGATCAAATAACACACGTATATATACCCTACATACATTTCAGAGCGCACAGATCATAAAAAAAAAAAAAAAAAAACTCCTTTCGAAACAGTAGTTAAACAAAAATAGACGTTAAAAATAGCTTCATAATCATGCATCCATCGGCCACCTCCAATGGAGCAAGTCGCAATAATATCATCCTAAACGAAAGCGAGCCATCGCCCAGCAATCGTGTCGACCAACTGTTTTACCCGCCCGACGATTTTTACCTCAACGTAGTTTCGCCGCCCTACTAGAAGAAAGAAGAAGAAGCCGCCGGCGGAATAATAGGGCCGCTGCCGCCGCCTTTCAGTCCTCCCAAGTCAGAGGAAAGTTCCCAGCTAACCGACGAGGACTCTTCTTCTTCATCGTCGATGCTCTTCGCATCTCTCGAAAATTCTGAACCTTTACAAAAATAGCAAAGGAAACAAACCCAACGAAACCGTGATCCGCGGGGCCCACGAGGAGGATGAGGAGGAGCAATCGCGGAAAATGACTCGATCAACAAAATAATCGAGCTTGCCTCCCAAAACTTCATCCGTTCGTCCAATGGCGGCTACGAACCCTCAAAAACGTCCGAGAGTTCTAACAATTACGACGACGTTCGCCTCGTCCAAAACCTCCTATCGTGCGCCGAGAACGTCTCGAACAAGAAATTCGACGCCGCCGCAAACTCCTCGGAAACTGCTACAAATATAACAAAACGAGCGCCGTGCGGCGAATGGTGTACCACTTCGCCGAGGCCCTAAGAGAGAAGATCGCCCGAGAGACCGGCGAGTTTTCCGGCAAGGGCATGATGGGCCAATGGCTGACGGACGCCACCGGCCGGCCGCCGTCGTCTTGCTGGCGCTCCACCAAAAATCGCCGATCACCTCAGATAATTAACTTCGCAACCATTCAGTCGATCGCCGACCAAGTTTCGGCGCACGCACACAAAGTCCACATCGTCGAGCTAGTAGACATACGAACCGGCGTACAAATGACGGTTCTCATGCAAGTCCTCGCATCGAGGACCGAGCGACACAGTCGAGCACCTCAGAATACTGCTCTGTCCATCTTTGAGTGCCCGTTCATGGGAAACCTTAAGGCGGGCTCGTTGCTCGAAACTGTAGCTAAGTCGTTGAAATCTCAATTTCTCCTTTCGTCTCTTGCCCTTCGACGATGCGAACGAGCTCGGAAGGAACCTCGGCGACGAGGAAGAAGCGGTGGTCGTCACGGAGAGTACGTTTTCATGAAGCTGATATCGAATCGGAAGAAGCTCGACGCGCTAATGATGGCGATAAGGAGGATGAATCCCGCCTCGCAATGGTCGTCGCCGAGCCGAGGCGAACGTTGAATTCGCCGGCCTTCGTCGAACGCTTCGTCGAGGCGCTCTTCTTCTATGGCGCAAACTTCGACTGCGCCGACCGCTGTTACGACGAGATGTTCGGGATAGAGCGTTCGTCGAGTCGAGGATCTTCGGGCCTTCGATCGGAGATTCGTTGGCGGCCGACGAGGGGAGAGGAAGAGGAGGTTCGCCCAAGTGGAGACGTGGAGGGCGTTCTTCGCGAGGTTCGGGATTGTGGAGACGGAGCTGAGCGAATCGTCGCTCGAACATGCGAATTCCGTTAAGCGAAGCTTCGGAGTGCGGGAAATATTGCACGCTGAGTTGGACGGAAAGTGTTCCGTCGTCGGGTGGAAGGGTACGCCGGTTTATTCGCTTTCGGCGTGGAGAGTCGAGAGGAAGAAGAGACAGAGATCAGTTAAGAGGGCGAGTTTGTTTTTTCGTAGCGTGCGTATTTGCGTACCGTTTTACGTCTCTTTTGCTGCTGCAAAAGCTTGTATTAGTTCCATCCATATATACGCTCAAAAGAGCTATTTAAAATCAATGTTGCAAAACTCGCTAGGCGCTAGTCGGCGGGCGCCCGACATGGGCGTAGCGCTAGACGGCATAGGCGGGAGTAGGCGGTTTCAGGCGGTATACACTTTTTTATTTTTTATTTAATTTTATAAGCTAATTACCAAAGTAAATATATATTTGATTTATTCATCTATAGAAATAATATCCTTAGTAATATTTTTGATATAAAAAAAATAGAAATAAATAAAAAATAGAAAAAAAAATTAACTCGCGCCTAGGGGCCGATAATCGGGCGCCTAGGCCGACTAAACGGCCGCCTAGCCCGAGTAGTCGGTTCCGACGCCTAGACTGGACGATAGGTGGTACTCGCCTCGGTCAGGCCCGCCGAGCGCCTAGTAGGCGGCTACTCGGCCGCCTAGACCGAGTTTTGCAACAATGTTTGAAATCGAGGGGTTCTTCCTAAAAATCAAAATCAATTGGTGATAGGAGGAGAAAACCTCTTACATATACTAAAAAGGAAGATTTTGAGGGAATAACATGTCTATTCTATTGAGGTAAAATATATAATAGTTACGTCAACACTCCTTCCCTAAAATATGAAATAAATCATTCCTTAAAATATGGAATAAAATCAGCAACACTAATTCCCTAATTTCAGCAACACTACTTTCCTAATTTATGGAAATTAAAAACCAGGAAATAATAAAACATTATTTCAACACTCCCCCTCAAGCTGGTTTAAAGATATCTTTCATTCCCAACTTGCATACAAACCACAAACTGTTTTTTGCATAGTCTCTTTGTTAGTATGTCGGCTACTTGCTTCTTCGTAGAATATAGTTCACCACAAATAACGCCGTTGTCTATTTTCTCTTTGTGAAGTGCTTGTCAACCTCCACATGCTTTGTGCGATCGGAAGTACTGGATTATGAGCAATTGAGATTGCTATTTTGTTATCACAAACGCATTTTTATTGGCCCTGATACTGAAATCTTCAACTCCAGTAATAATCTTTTGATCCACAAAACTTCACAAATTCCTTGTGCTAGGGATCTGAACTCAACCTTGTGCTGCTTCGAGCTACCACATTCTGCTTCTTGCTGCGCCATATGACTAAATTACCTCCTACAAAAGAGCAATACCCTGAAGTAGACCTTCTATCAAATGACTTTCCATTCCAGTCTGCATCAGTATAAGCTTCAA
>JAPQWV010003693.1:0-38453 GCA_027422505.1 Craterostigma plantagineum
AAATCATTTTAGATTTGGAGAACATTGACGTGAAGATAGGGATGAGGATCAGGCTTTGATGCTTCTCTGTGCACTACCTAAAAGCTACAGCAACTTTAAGGAGACGATGATGTTTGGGAGACAATCTCTAAAGTTTGAAGATGTACAATCTGCAATTTTCTCAAAACAGCTTAACAGCAAACATGAGAGTAAGGCCTCAACATCAGCGGAAATTCTAAATGTAAGGGGTAGGTCTGAGAAGCGTGACCCCAAGAAAAACAAGAAAAATGGCAGATCGAAGTCAAAATTCAAGATCAAAATGCTATACGTTGCCATGAAGAAGGCCATATAAGACGTTTGTGCCCTGCTAGGCTCAAAGAAGAAAAGAAGACAGTGGCTGGAAAGGAGAACTCTCTGTAGTTGTTGATGGGTACGAATCGGCTGAGGTACTTTCGGTTATCGATAGGAACGAATCAGTCGAAGCACTTATATTTCTGCTCATGTCTTGAATGCTACAGATCTTGATTCATCTAAGGAATGGATAATGGATTCGGGCTGCACTTTCCATGTCACCCCAAATAAATCTTGGATGGAAGATTTTCGTGTAACCGAAGGTGGATCTGTGCTACTAGGAAATGACAGGCTCTGTAAGGTTATTGGTATGGGTTCGATCAGATTGAAACTTCATAGCGGACAAGAGAGCGTGTTAAGAAATGTGAGGTGTATTCCTGAACTAAAGAGAAATCTGATTTCAGTTGGAGTTCTTGATGATTGGGCTATGTAACAAAGGCATACAAAGGACAGATGAAGTGTCTAATGGGTCTTTGACAGTGATGAAAGGAGTGAAAAAGAATGGGATTTATTCACTTCTCGGCTCTGGGCTCTACTGTGGTGGGATCTGTGGCTGTAACTAAGGGGTATGATGGCATGAGTACTTATGGCATCGGAGGTTAGGCCATGTAAGCGAAAAAGGACTTGTTGAACTATCAAAGCAAGGTCTTTTGGGCAAGAAACAGATCAGAAATTTGGAATTCTGCGAGACTTGTGTTCTGGGAAAAGCTCACAGAGTTAGGTTTGGCAAAGGTAAGCATTGTTCGAAGCAGCTCTTGACTACACACATAGTGATCTTTGGGACCTGCAAATGTTACATCACATGGAGGAGGAAGGTACTTTATGTCCATTATCGATGACTATACCAGAAAGATATGGACGTATATACTCAAGACCAAAGACGAGGCGTTCGAAAATTTAAAGTTTGGAAGAAAATGGTGGAGCTCCAAACTGGGAAACGGCTTAAAGCTTTTAGAACAGATAACAGTCTCGAGTTTTTGTTGTAAAGAGTTTGAGGGATTCTGTCAACAAGAGGGCATCATTCGACACAAGACCGTGCCATATACACCACAACAGAACGGTCTTGCCGAGCGATTTAAACCGTACCCTCTTGGAAAGAGTAAGGTGTATGATGCTTAGTGCTGGAGTTTCTAAGTCTTTCTGGGCAGAGGCATTATCCACAGCTACGTACCTGATCAACAGATGTCCTTCTACAGCCATTGAAATGAAGACTCCCGAAGAGAAGTGGACAGGTTTTAAACCTGATCTTGGAAATCTGAGAGTGTTTGGCTGCGTCGCTTATGCTCACTCTAGAAGGATAAATTGGAACCGAGAGCTATAAAGTGCATGTTTATCGGATACCCTGATGGAGTGAAGGGATATAAACTTTGGAGTCTTGAAAAAGGAACAACCAATGCATTGTTAGTCGGGATGTTACATTTACTGAAAATGTAATGGCTTCAGCGACAAACTGTGGTGATAAGCAGAATATGGAAAGAGACAAGAGCATCATTGATCCTAAGAAATACCAGATTGAGGTGGAGTCTAATGGGAATGCGAATGATGGGGCTGTTTTTGGATGCAGATGATGATATCACAGAAGATGAAAATCTGCAGCAAAGCTCAGATTCAGAAGCTGATGCTGAACCTACAGAGGACTTAGAAGATTATGTTCTTGCAAGGGATCGACCTAGAAGGCAAATCAGACAACCTGTGAAGTACGGACAAGCTGATATTTTAGCTTACGCATTTTCATTAGCTGAAGAACACGGTGAAGAACCTCAAACCTATCAACAAGCACTCGTTGATCCTGAAAGTAGAAAATGGAAGGCTGCAATGGAAGATGAGATGGATTCCTTGTTGAGAAACAAGACGTGGGAACTTGTTGAAAGGCCTAAGGGTAAGAAAGTTGTAAGCTGCAAGTGGATATTCAAAAAGAAGCATGAGGCGGTGGGAAAATCGAAGCAGAGATTCAAGGCTCGTCTGGTAGCTCGGGGCTTTACTCAAGAGCATGGCATTGACTATACTGAGATTTTCTCTCCTGTGGTTAAACATCGTTCGATACGACTCATGTTGTCTGTAGTAGCTCAAAACGACTTAGAATTGAGCAGTTTAGACGTCAAGACCGCATTTCTCTATGGCGATCTTGATGAGATTATCTACATGAAGCAGCCGGATGGTTTTGTAAAACCGTGTGATAAAGATAAGGTTTGTCTCTTGAAAAGATCTTTATATGGTCTTAAACAAAGCCCAAGGCAGTGGAACCGCAGGTTTGATAAATTCATGACAAGAATGGTTTCAAAAGAAGCGACTTTGATGCTTGTATCTATTTCAGAAAATACTCAGGGCAGAATCTTTGTTATCTTCTTCTTTACGTTGATGACATGCTCGTGGCTTGTAGGGATAAAGATGAGATTGCGAAGGTGAAAGATGCGCTGAAATCGGAGTTCGATATGAAGGACCTTGAGCTGCACAAAAGATACTTGGCATGGAAATTTACAGAAATAGGGCTGCTGAATTTTAAGTCTCAAGCAAGTGAGTATCTTTCAGCAGTACTTAAGCGATATGAGATGATCGAAGCTAAAGCTGTATCTACCCCACTTGCACCACACTTCAGGCTAAGTAAAGGCATGATCAGATGTCTGAGGATGAAGAAACATACATGAAAAATATTCCCTACGCAACATTGTTGGATCGCTAATGTATGCGATGGCTGCACTAGACCGGATCTTGCCTATGCGGTAAGTGTCGTGAGTAGATTCATGGCTCAGCCACGGAAAGATCATTGGGCAGCCTTAAAGTGGGTGCTGAAATATCTGAAAGGGACATTGAACAGAGGTTTAGTATTCAGAAAGTTGAATACCACAGCTTATTCGAGTGACATGGTTGTAGGATTCGTAGATTCTGATTATGCAGGCTGTATCGACACAAGGAAATCTCTTACAGGCTTTGTGTTCACCTCATTTGGTACGGCAATAAGCTGGAAGGCGAGTCTACAGAAGGTGGTTGCTCTTTCAACCACTGAATCAGAGTACATTGCTTTGACAGAGGCAATCAAAGAAGCCATGTGGCTCAAAGGGTTGATTAATGAGCTGTTGATCGATCAACATTGTGTTGATGTATTTTGCGACAACCAAGGTGCAGTGCAGCTATCTAAAATAGTGTTTCTCATGAGAGAACCAAAGACATGGACGTGAGGCTGCATTTTATCAGAGATACCATCGAGAAAGGCGAGATTTCGGTGAAGAAAATCTCAACTGATCATAATCCGGCAGATATGATCACTAAGCCGATTGCAAACAAGAAATTTGAGTACTGTTTGGACATGATCGGCTGTGTTAACGCTAAAGAGTAATTAAGGCGTTGGTGCTGAGGATGCGTTCAGGTATTGATTGACTTAAGGTGGAGATTTGTGAAAGTTAAGTCAACAAATACGAAGCAACTTGGAGCTGAAAATTGCAGATGTTATCTCAGACTTGCTGTGAAATATTTGGTGAAGCATGGTCTGGAATTTTGCTGAAGTCGCTCAAGAACATGAAGTCACTTAAAGAAGTGTTTACACTTCTATGTGTTGGGAGTTCAGAGGACGTTAATCAGCCGTTGATGACATCATCTGCAGGAGTTTACGTCAGTTACAAGCTGAGAACATGTGTCCAATCATGTGTAACTGCTGTGTAGTGGTCAGTTTATTCTTATGAAGAATATAGCTTGTTAGAACACTGATGGAAGTACGAGATCTGTATCCCAGAAAATCAATAGAAAAGACTGCATCCTTGGCCCGTGGAGTAGGTTGATTCTGAACCGAACCACGTTAAAATTCCTGTGTTCATTTTCAATTTCTGCTGCAAATTCAATCTCATATCAAAGAGTGTGTGAGTTCAGATTTTATATTTCAAACACGAGTGTTACTAAAGAATCTTGTGATATTAATCAACGATAAATCCCAACAGAAAGGTTTCGTAAACTGAATCCCCCGACTTTCGAGCAAGCTACCGATCCTTCGATGGCAGAAGACTGGATCCGAACAATTGAAGATATGTTCGTATACGGTCGGGTGCCAGGGAACGAACAAGTTCTCTGTGCCGTTTCGATGTTACGAGGAAGTGCGCGATTTTGGTGGGATACCATCAAAATCCTTAACGACCCCGCTACAATGCCATGGGATAGATTCAAAGAGCTGTTCTTCGAAAAATACTTCTCAGCTAGGGTTGCAAAAGAATAGAATTTTTTTGGTTCGA
Organism: Craterostigma plantagineum; assembly: GCA_027422505.1. Taxonomy (NCBI): domain Eukaryota; kingdom Viridiplantae; phylum Streptophyta; class Magnoliopsida; order Lamiales; family Linderniaceae; genus Craterostigma; species Craterostigma plantagineum. The sequence goes on from JAPQWV010003693.1 coordinate 4,548, forward strand.
TTCGCGATTCGATTCGATATTCTAAGATTCGAATTCGAATATTTAGAATACGAATCCGAATAAGAATATTTTTTATTATTCGAATGCTATCCGAATACGAATATGAAACCTCAATATTCGATTCGAATCTTAACCGAATTATTCGATTCGGCGAATTTAATATATATTTATAAATTCTATAAATTATAAACACTTTGTAATTTTTAATAGGCCCATTAAGAGGAATACTAGAGCCCAAATAAAATATGATAGCCCAAAAACTACAAATCCATAAAAAAAAAACCCTCACCCTCACCTCACCCCACCCTCACGTAAGATACAATCATACCCCTCAAAAGCCACAAAACTCCATCAAAATTCCACCTCCCCAATCGGAGCCATTGCCCATTGGTCGACCAGGCCACCGTCGAGGCCGAACCGGGTTCCGTCGAGCTTGAAATTGACGCGGTGGAGATGGTGGAAAAGTCCGAGGAGCCCCAGGACGCCGGCAGAGAGAATTCGTAGGTCCCACTAGAATCACTGGTCGATTCGGCCAAGTCTGAGGGCGACGCAGCTGTTGATGAGCTTGAAATTGACCCGTCGGAGGCGGCGAAAAAATCCGATGAGACGGCGAGGAAGGATCTGCGCAAGAAGAACCAGTGATCGAGCATAAGAACGCCGACGCTGAAGCGGCTGCGGAGAAGGCAGAAATTGACCCGACCGAGATCGTATCGGCGACCCCCATTTCTATGTGTAAGACCTTGGACAGTTTTGGATGAATGTGTTTTGTAAGATTGAATCTATTTTGTCTATGTATGATTTGAGAATTTTTTGCAAGCGTGCTTCATGTTACAGAAAAACAGTATTCGAATCCGAATATTCGAAAATATTCGAATATATTCGGATAGCACATTCGAATCGAATTCGAATCGGAAAAAAGATTCGGATATTAAACGAATACGAATACGAAATATTCGACAAATTAATCGAATACAAATAGAATATCACAGTATTCGATTCGATTCGATTCGTTTGCAACCCTATTCTCAGCCCACGAGCAAGCACAACGAATAAACGAATTCATCAACCTCCGACAAGGAAGGATGACGGTGCCGGAATACGTTCATAAATTCGAAGAGCTATCTCGCTTCGCTCCACACATGGTAGCTACTGATGCATTAAAGGTGGCTCGTTTCATGGTGGGCCTCAGACCCGAGATTTATCGTGACGTAAGCATGTCGGGTATCCCGGGTGTGCACTTCACACAAGTGGCCGAACGAGCCATCATCGCGGAGCAAGCAGAGGTTCAGATCGTGGCGGCGCAAGAAGCATGGAAGAGAACGGAGAGTCAGCAGGGAGGTGGAGTGACCGAAAGAGACCATTCTTCGGGAAAGGCCCTAACCAAGGAGGTCGCTCGGGACCATCTAACTGGCGACCGAGGCCGAACCAGGGACCACCCAACGTTCCGAACCGATCTTCATACAACTCACCACCGTGTCAACAATGTGGGCGTAATCACGTTGGTGTCTGCTTTGGAGTTGGATACAACCCCAACGTCGTCTGCTATCTCTGCGGGAAACAGGGACATTACGCACGAGCCTGCGACCAACCCAGGAATCCGACTTAGACGTTTGCACGACCGCCACCGGTTCCGGCTCGAGCATTTGCAATGACCAATGAAAGGGCGGAGGCGCTACCACCACCGGGCTCCAGCTCAAGTGTTTGCATTGACTAATGAAGAGGCGGAGGCGCTACCACCACCGATTCCAGCACGGGTGTTCACATTAACCAATGAAGAGGCAGAGGCAAATCCTACAGTGGTGACCCGTTACGTTACAAATTTACGACGTGCCTACTTCCGTGTTGTTTGATTCTGGAGCCACGCACTCGTTTGTGTCGGCCAAATATGTGACCAAGGTAGGCATCTCTCCTACCTTATCTGATACAACTATGTAGTAACCCTACCACACGGGGACCCAACTCGAACTAATCTAGTGTTGGAGAAATGTCCCGTGACGATCGAAGGAAGGAGTTTGAGCGTAGATCTAATTGTGATCCCGATGAACGACTACGACGTTATCTTCGGAATGAATTGGCTCTCGAAATACGGTGCCATAATCGATTGCCGGAAGAAGATGGTGGCGTTCCAAATTCCTGAAGATGAAATGTTCACGTTTGTGGGAGCGAAGGAGAAGAGCAAAATCCATCAAATTTCTGCCTTAAAAGCCCAACGACTTCTGAATTCGGGATGTGAGTCTTTTCTCCTATTTGCAATAAAGACCGACGAATCGCCTCAACCGAAATTAAAAGACGTACCCGTTGCAAATGAATTTCCTGACGTATTTCCCGACGATCTCCCGGGACTACCTCCTAATAGAGAACTCCAATTCGCGATCGAAACTAACTCCAGGAGCAGCACCGTTCTCTAAGACTCCGTACCGTTTAGCACCAAGCGAACTACGAGAGTTAAAAGAGCAACTTGACGAGCTATTGCAGAAAGGATTTATTCAGCCCAGTTTCTCGCCTTGGGGAGCACCGGTCCTGTTCGTTCGTAAGAAGGACGGGTCGATAAGACTTTGTATCGACTACCGAGAGCTGAATAAACTAACGATCAAAAACAAATACCCGCTGCCAGAATTGACGATCTGTTCGATCAGCTACAAGGAGCGTCTATATTTTCCAAAATTGATTTAAGATCGGGTACCATCAGCTGAAGGTTCGGGAAGCCGACGTTCCAAAAACGGCGTTCAATACGAGGTATGGCCACTATGAATTTTTGGTTATGCCTTTCGGGTTGACGAACGCTCCAGCGGTATTTATGGACCTAATGCACCGGGTCTTCAAAGATTTCCTCGACCACTTCGTAATCATCTTTATAGATGATATACTCATTTATTCTAAAATGAAGGAGGAACACGACGCTCATTTACGAACGGTTCTCGGAATTCTTCGGGAAAAGCAACTCTATGCCAAATTCAAGAAATGTGAATTTTGGCTCACGCAAGTGGCCTTTCTGGGACACATTGTCTCCGGAAACGGGATTTCTGTGGACCCCAGCAAGATCGAAGCCGTAAGCGATTGGCCACGACCAACCACTCCCACGGAGGTCAGGAGTTTTCTCGGGCTTGCTGGATACTACCGAAAGTTCATTAAGGACTTTTCTAGCATTGCCTCGACACTCACGAACCTGACGAAGAAGAATGTCCCATTCAAGTGGACGGAAGCATGCGAGCACAGCTTCCAGGAGTTGAAAAAGCGATTGACAACGGCTCCAGTTCTTACGATTCCCTCCGGTACGGAAGGCTTCTCGGTGTACAGTGATGCCTCAAAGATTGGCTTGGGGTGCGTGCTGATGCAGAACGGGAAGGTAATTGCGTATGCCTCCCGACAGTTGAAACCTTATGAGAAGAATTACCCCACGCACGATCTCGAACTCGCAGCAGTTGTGTTCGCCCTAAAAATCTGGCGTCATTATCTCTACGGGGAACGGTACGAGATCTACACCGACCATAAGAGCCTGAAATATTTCTTACCCAGAAGGAGTTGAATATGAGGCAACGACGTTGGTTGGAGCTCGTTAAAGACTACGATTGCGTGATCAACTATCACCCCGGCAAAGCAAACGTAGTCGCCGACGCATTGAGTCGAAAGGCGGTGAACACAGAACTCCACAACCTCGAAGTAGAAGTAATAAACTTTGGCGAGATCGAGGCTAGAATGGCGGCGTTAACTCTTCACCCTACGTTGCCGGAGCAGATCAAGAAAGCTCAGGAGCAAGAAGAGCTGTATCTGAAATTGATAAGCGAGAAAACAATCACGACTTCATCAGAATTCAAATTACAAGGAGGGAGTTTATTCTATAACAATCGTCTGTACGTGCCCGATAACGCAGAACTCCGGAAAATCATAATGACGGAGGCGCACGCCACTACATACTCGGTACACCCTGGAGCTACGAAGATGTATCGAGATTTACGTGAGACGTACTGGTGGCCGGGAATGAAGGGAGACATTGCGACGTTTGTAAGCCAGTGTCTCACTTGCCAACAAGTCAAGGCAGAACATCAGAGGCCGGCAGGGATGTTGCAATCCTTGTCTATTCCCGAGTGGAAATGGGATCATATTACCATGGACTTTGTCGTCGGCTTGCCGAAAACTGCGAAAGGCCACGACGCCATTTGGGTAATTGTAGATCGATTAACTAAGTCCGCCCATTTTCTACCTATTTGTTCAACTTTCTCTTTGGAGCAACATGCTAAATTGTATATTCAAGAAATAGTTCGACTTCACGGGATTCCTTCGTCCATCGTCTCGATCGAGATTCGAAATTTCTGTCCAAGTTCTGGATGAGCTTACAGAAATCGATGGGGACGAAGCTTTCGTTCAGCACCGCTATCATCCCCAAACTGACGGGCAATCAGAACGAACTATTCAGACCCTCGAAGATATGCTCCGAGCTTGTGTCTTAGACTTCAAAGGGAACTGGAGCAAATTTCTTCCTCTGATCGAATTCTCGTATAACAACAGTTATCATTCTTCAATCGGGATGGCACCGTACGAAGCTTTATACGGGCGCAAATGCCGATCCCCGATACACTGGGACGAGATCGGTGAGCGAGCACTCTTAGGTCCCGATATGATACGAGAAATGACGGAGGCGGTCACCAAAATCCGAGAAAGAATGCATACAGCCCAAAGTCGTCAGAAGAGCTATGATGATCAACGACGAAGGCCGCTCGAGTTCTCGGAAAGCGATCGGGTGTTCTTGAAGATATCTCCTATGAGAGGCGTGAAAAGATTCGGAAAGAAGGGCAAGCTCAGTCCGAGGTACATTGGTCCGTTCCAAATCCTTAAGAGAGTCGGAGAAGTCGCATATCAACTGGAGTTGCCAGTTTCGCTAGCCCAAGTCCACGACATATTTCATGTATCGAGCTTACGTAAATATGTCGCAAATCCGAACCACGTGCTAGAGAATGAATCCCTCTATCAACAACTCAAACCGGATCTGAGCTATGAAGAAGAACCGGTAGAGATCCTAATGCATGAGGTAAAACGACTTCGGAACAAGAACATTCCGCTAGTCAAGGTACTGTGGCGAAACCATGCGGTTGAGGAAGCCACATGAGAACGAGAGGACGATATGAAGAATCGTTATCCCGAATTATTTCTTTCGATGTAATTTCGGGGACGAAATTCTTGTAAGGGGGGGAGGATTTAATGCCCGTAAAAATTTTAATACGGGATTATTTCAATAAAGTTCGAAAGTACAAGATTTATTTTCGAACAAGATCCAATTTCTTCATGAATTGGGCCAAAAATTCACAATTTGACCCAGGGCGGAAAATAATAAAATAAAGCCCAAATATATAATTAATAGAATAAGAAACAAAACAAAGCAAAACAAAATAGAATAAAATATAACAAAACAAACAAAACAAAATCAACCTAATACCACACTTTAATCCACAAGACAAGACCTAATTAAAAATAATACATAAAAAAATATAATAATAATAATATGCATTTCCAAGTGCTTAGGACAAGATCTAAGCCATCAATACACCTCATAATGGTACCAAATCAAGACCAAAAACACCTAATACACATGGAGGTACATGTGGAGAAAATAAATAAATAAGTGAGATTGGAAAAGAGAAGGGGAGAGAGGCCGAGAGAAAGAAGAGAAGAAGAAAAAAAGAGAGAGAGAGAGAGAGAGAGAGAGAGAGAGAGAGAAGGGAAAGAAGAAGAAGGAGGAGAAGAAAAATCTACGAAAGCTCGGGATCGAAGCTCTCGGGTCGGGATCACACGAAAAAACTCCGTGATTTAGCTTTCTACGGACGTAAGGTAGGTGAAGATCACCTACATACGTAAACAATATAGGATTTGTGAATTTTACGTGTTTTGCATGTTATTAATCGAATTCTTCGTGTGTATGTGATAATAATAATTTGCTTGCATGAATTTTTCGTTGGTTATCTTAGGGAGCACGAGATTGAGTATTTTTAGATCTATGAATATTTGGAAATAGGGATAGAGGACTTTAGATTAAGAGGATAGAGCAAAACTTGGGGAGAATTAGGGTTTTCTAGGGTTTTCTTTATCCATTTCGGCCAAGAGGTTCAAAATTCATATCTCACAATCTAGACATCAGATTAAAAATTATTTGAACAGAATTAAGATTTGCAAGTCCTTTATCTGTGGTTAAAATTTCAGGTCCATCGGACATAGTTTACCTTGTGATCATTGAGAAATCCAAAACTGTCGCAAAACAGCCGTATAAAATAATTATTTTTAAAATTTTGGAACTTGATCGGAATTTTACAAAATCCAGGGAGTCTGTGTTGTAAAATTCCGAATAGGGGATATTTTTAAAGAAATATAAAGTTTTTAGGACATATTTAAAATTCGGAATAAATAATTGGGGTCCTTTGGGTAATTTTCAAAACTTAGGGGACTAGATGAAAGGTTTCAAAAATCTGGTGGCTGAGAATGTAAAATCCGATAGGGGAGATTTTTGAAAAATTATAAAGATTGTGGGGCAGATTTGAAATTCGGAATAAATAATTGGGGTCCTTTGTGTAATTTTCAAAAATTCGGGGACTAGGTTGAAAAGTTTTAAATCTGGGAGCTGAGAATGTAAAATCCCAACAGGGGAGATTTTTAACGAAATATAAATCTTTCGGGGCAGATCTGAAATTTTAAAGATTCGGGGCAGATCTGAAACTTAGGAAAATGTTCGGATCCTTAAAAGTAAAACTATGAAATTTTGGGGTTTTAAATGCAAAAATTTAGAAAGATATTTTAAATTAGAAACTTAAGTGATATTTTGAAAGTTGAATAATAGAATTTTAAATATTAAATTAGGGACCAATTTTGAAATTAGGGTATTAAAGTGAAAAGGATTAAATTTTGGGAACACGTAGTGAAATTTCGGGGAGAGATCGATGAGTAAGGTTTCGGGCCGAGTAATTCGGAATGCGGGCTTTGCCGCGATTATTTAGCGTACTATAGTTTTCGGATCGGGCCAAGCTGATACCTCTGGCCGATAGTGATATGAAGATTTGCATTTTTATGTATTGCATTTTACTTGCATGACATTTGCATACACGTGTTACGAGGGGAGAGAATCGTGTGTAGTCACGGTGCCATTGTATAGTGTTGATGAGTGGGGTAGTTTATGACTGAGTGATGGTTGTCGAATGGTATGAGTTGAGGTTAGAACTAAGGCGCACTATATGATTGAGATGTGGGGAGTGGGCCTCCCGAGCTACTGACCCTTGTGGGGAGTGGGCCTCCCGAGCTACGGACCCCTGCGCGCGCGTGTTGCATTTAGTACCTAAGCATTTGCATTGCATGTGATGTGATGAATGAGAGATGAGAAAAGAGTCGAGCGTGTATTTTGTGAGTTTTGTCGGGATTGGGGTGTGAGAGCATTTGCATTGCATGTTTTCATCTACTGGGCAAAAGCTCAGGGTTTACGTATGTAGGTGAGGCGGCTGATGGCGGTGACTCCACGGTCTTTTGAGTGCGGGGCAGTACATGGAACGCGACCTGTGGAGTATATTCATTCATGTTTCGTATTGTTACTATTTGGGCTTCGGTCTAATACAATAATGTGTGTGTTGTAATTGTAAAACATGTTTTTATTACGGATTCAGACTTTTGGTCTTCGGCCCAGTTCTTGAATATTATTATGTAATAAAAAGTTTATATTAAATGGGCTTTCCGCTGTTTACGCTGCGTAAACCCGCAAAAAATACGTATTTAGGAAGTAGGGTCGTTTCAGGTGGTATCAGAGCACAACCTCTCGCAGTACGGACTGGTTCGGGGAAGAACCAAGCGAACTGGTGGGCATGTGACGCCCGGGGCCGGTGAGGGCGGGGAGTGATCGCCGGTGCCAGAGAGGTGCACGAACAAGGAGCGGCTCCTGGCAGGCTTCTAGGCGAAGGGGTACATGAACGAACCGATCCGACACCCGAATGAGAGGGGATCCTGAGACTGACAATGTATGGGCGTGTTAGGCTAAGAATCGTATAAAAGAATTGATAGTACTACTCATATCACCAAGGCCGACCTACCTTTTCGGGAGTCCATCCGAAAAGAACTTCGAAGTTAAGCATGCTTGACTTGAAGCAATCATGGGATGGGTGACCCCCTGGGAGGTTTGCCCAAGGTGCGTGTGAGCGAGAACAAAGCACGCTGAAAGGTTAAATGGTGGTACAGTGGGGCCAGACTATAAGTCGGAGTGTGGTGGGCCCAACCCCACTGGTCCCGATAGGGACGGATGCTACAGTGACACCCGGTATGGGACGGGATGTTACAGGTCCACTATTTCCCGCCTAGACTATTTTCCCGTCAGCACCCATCTACTTTTTCCGTACATAGTCACAGATACCCAAGGTTCACCCCCTCTGTCAATATGCCCGCTAAGTCACTATCTTCAAGTAGCCAGGTTAGGAGGAATGTTGGGCTAAAAGTTACCCCTATCATCCAGTCCCCCTCTCTGAATTGTAACACGCCAAGTGTTACAGTTCGGAGTACACTTGAGAGAGCATTCCTCCTTTTAGTGCTTCTGGACTCCTTAGCCAGTCTGTACTGTATTTACGTCGATTGGACAGGTCCTTGCCATTTGCAGAAGAAGGCCGCGTTAGTAAGGTGACACGTGTCCAGACCTGTCACTTCTGCCTTTTGAATTTATCGAGGCGATTTCCTTTGTTTTTTCCCCCCTTTTCCAAATCGTCCTCCATACTTATCAGAAAAAAGAACTTTAATCGCCATTTAGGGTTTCCATCGCCTCTTCGTCTCAATCGCACAGTGCCCAGAATTCGCGCGGCGTCCCAATTTCTTCCTCATCTACGACTTCTTCAGGTATCGTCCCGCTTCCCTCTCCACTTATTTCTCGTATCTTCGTCGATTTGCCCTTAGTTTTCCCTATTTCCCCTTTTTCGCGCCGAAGTCATGCCTGATACTACCGACTCCGAGAATGCACGCTCGTCATCGCCGGGCGTCTCCGCGTCCTCCGCCGTGCCGGGTGTTGCCGCCCAAAGGGGGTCGAAGGAAAAGCCCCATCACCAGATGCGGCGGCACCCGATCTTCCCCAACCTTCGTCCTCTCACAATCCTGCCGACACGTCTTCTGCTGCTCAACCACCAGCACAACCAGCCCCTGATTCGTCCACATCTCGTCGAACTCGTTCGCGAGGGGCTGTTGGAGATAGTGCTGGGGGTGGACGATTGGAAAATGTTCGGCGCGTCAAGTCGACCTATCGGCGCTTAGAGAAGCTTGTCCCAGAAGGCTTTCACAGTTCTGGCTTTCACATCTCCATCCCCAATCCTAGCCAGCGTGCCAACTTTCCACCTTCTCCGGCCCTCGCTTTCTGAGAGAGTCAAGTGAGGGCTGGTCTTCATTTTCCGGTTCACCTTTTCTAGCTGCAGTGTCGCAGGTTTTATCGTGTACCCTTGAATCAGTTCAGTCCTTCTTCTATTCGTCAGTTGGCAGCTTTCTATGTCTTGGTCACCGCTGCTGGTGGGAGGCCTTCTGTGGAGTTTGTTTTCCCAGTTTCAGCTCAAGTCTACCCCACCTTTTTTCTATCTTTGTTCGAATCCTCGTGGCCTCACACATTTCCTCAGCAGGGGCTCCCATAAAGACAAGGAATGGCACCCCTTCTACTTCTTCGTAGCCCCTACAGCGAGTGACTGGGATTTTTCCCATCGTCATTGGGTCCATCAGATACCCCAGCGACTTCCAGGGGTCCAACCCGAGTGTTTCGAAGAGAATGAAGCAGCTATCAACCTTCTGATTTCCCGGGCTTCTGAAAAGAAGTTCGACATGGTTGAGTTGGTGACTTATCCCGGTTTACTTCACCACTTCAGCCTCTCCTCGCTCCGGCCCTCGCTTTCTGGGAGAGTCAAGTGAGGGCTGGTCTTCATTTTCCGGTTCACCCTTTTCTAGCTGCAGTGTCGCAGGTTTATCGTGTACCCTTGAATCAGTTCAGTCCTTCTTCTATTCGTCATTGACAGATTTCTATGTCTTGTCACCGCTGCTGGTGGGAGGCCTTCTGTGGAGTTTGTTTTCCCAGTTTCAGCTCAAGTCTACCCCACCTTTTTTCTATCTTTGTTCGAATCCTCGCGACCTCACACATTTCCTCAGTAGGGGCTCCCATAAAGACAAGGAATGGCACCCCTTCTACTTCTTCGTAGCCCCTACAACGAGTGACTGGGATTTCCCCATCGTCACTGGGTCCATCAGATACCCCAGCGACTTCCAGGGGTCCAACTCGAGTGTTTCGAAGAGAATGAAGCAGCTATCAACCTTCTGAATTCCCGGGCTTCCGAAAAGACGTTCGACATGGTTGAGTTGGTGACTTATCCCGGTTTACTTCACCACTTCAGCCTCTCCTCGCGGCCTCTCCCCTTCAATCCTGAGGGTAAGCAGGTTTCCCCCTGCTCCCTGTCTTCCTTTTTAAGTTTACTTCCTGACTTAATATTTCCATTGCAGGTATGTCGTTTTCTTGGAGAGATGCGTTCCTGGCTTTGCATGTCAAGCAAGAAGATTCTGCCGTTCCCGTCGAACCTCCTCCTTCATCAGGCCGTGGTGACCCTGATCTGCCAGCCTCAGAGATAGGTGAGAAATCTCCCATCAGGTCCTCATCTCTCCGTACTTCTCCTTCTAGGGCGGACACACAAGGTCCAGAGGTGGTGACGTTAGACTCTGAGGGTGACCTGGGCAAAGAAGATACTTTGCCTGCGCCTTCTCAGAAGAAAAAGAAGAAGGCGACTGTGGCCAGGGAAAAGGCCACGTATGTAGACAGCCCCTCCTTCGCCCGGTACCTCTGAGTTCGTTCCTTTCATCCATCAAAGTCTTGAGTGGGGTGTCGATCAGCAGGCTGATGGGAAGATGGTACTGGACATGCCTGACAGCTACGACTCTTTGAGCCCTGAAGATAAGGTGAAGTTCATTCAGGCCATTGTGCGCTTGAACAACAAAAAATGCTTCGTCGTCAGTCCTGACGCCTCTTTGCCGAGCTCGCTGCCATCATTGGGCTAAGGTAATTCTCGCCCCTAACTTCTTTATGCTGGTTTCCGTTGTTGATTCGTGTTTGGTATTGTCAGCTATCCTTTCTGTTGCCTACTCTCTTATCTGCGACTTCCCGTCGGGGTTCGTGTTTGGTGCTGCTGCCTCCCCTGAGAGCCACGTATTTGAAAAGATCAAGGAGCGGGATTTAAAGGTCGCACAATTAGAGCAAGAGCTCGAGAAGGAAAAGAGCGAGCGCGAGACCCGTGTCAGGGACTTAGCTTTGGAGAGGTCACATCAACTAGAGGTGGAGAATGCAGCTGCTCTTGCTGCTAAGGAGACAGAGCTCACGACATGCCTGCATCAGCTCATAGATGACCAACAAGCCCAGATCAAGCTGAAGGCTGAGGAGCTGTTGGCCGAGAGAGAGAAAGCCCTGAAGGCTGAGCTAGAACAGACTTACGCCACTAAGGTTGAGGATAGTCATTCCGCGGGAAAGCTGGAGGGAGTCCAGGGTCGCTCTATTATTCATAATATTTTGGTGAGCCAAGAGTTGATTCGACACTACAAGAGGAGGAATATTTCATCGAGATGTGTATGAAGATATACAGACTTAAGGAAGGCTTATGACACGGTTAATTGGACTTTCCTCGAGGCCCTTCTTCATGAGTTGCATTTTACCCCCAAGTTTACTGGCTGGATTATGCAGTGTGTGTCTACCACTAGTTTCTCTATATCTATTAATGGAAGTACAGAAGGGAAATCATTGGAAAAAGAGGACTAAGGCAGGGGGACGCCATCTGCCCCTCATCTTGTCCTAATCATGGAATACTTGAGCAGAAGATTACAGTTAGCTACAACAGAAGAGCAGTTAAGATTCCATCCAATGTGTAAGAGCATGAGGATTGTTAATCTTTGCTTTGCAGATGATCTAATGATATTCTGCAAAGCAACTTTGGGTGTTGTCCAGGTTGTGAAGCAAGCACTGGATCATTTTTCCGCAGCTTCTGGGTTGATTGCCAACTCAAGTAAGTCAAACCTATATGTTGCAGGGGTATCCTCGAAGTGGAAGCCGAGTTGCAAAGGATAACAATGTTCAAGATAGGTACATATCCTATGCAGTACTTGGGAGTGCCTTTGTCTCCCTCAAAATGGAGCAAGCTTGATTGTCAGCTGTTAGTGGACAGAATTGTTGATAGAATTAGTAGCTGGTCTGCACGTGCCTTATCTTATGCTGGAAGATGTACTCTCATTAATGCTGTCTTATCCTCTATGTACATCTACTGGGGCACAATTTTCGTGCTACCTAAGAGTGTGATTAAAGAAGTGGATAGAATATGTAAGAATTTTTTATGGGGTGGTACTGAAGGAAGCAAGGCTGTGGCGTTGGTGAGTTAGGAAAAAATATGACAACCAAAGAGCAAAGAAGGGTTAGGCATTAAAAACTGTGCGGCTTGGAACCTTGCTAGTATGGGAAAACAAATATGGCATCTGGCTACTAAAGCTGATGTCCTTTGGGTCATGGCTTCATGGAATCTACTTAAGAGCGGAATTGTTCTGGGAGCACTCTCCTCCTAGGGATTGCAATTGGCATTGGAGGTAACTTCACAAAATTAAAGCGGCTTTCAAGGCGGGCTATGCTGTGATGTATGGACAAGTAGTGTGATGGAAGCTACTCTCTCGAAACTGGGTACAAGTGGCTCACCATAGGCACGACCAAATGCCATGAGAGTTCGGCTGTGTGGAATCGATATAATCGACCTAAAACAGTTTTTATCTTGTGGTTCTTGGTGCAGCAACGGTTGCTTACTAAGGACAGATTGTTGTCCTGGGCGATACATGTCAAGCAGGTGACCTGTGCTCTGTATGAGAGTGAAGAGGAATCTATTAAACATCTCTTCTTTGAATGTGTGTTTAGTAGGAACTTGTTGCAGCTTATGGTTCAGTGGCTGGGGGTTGAAAGCTTCCCCTATCAGTTTGATAGATGGAGGAAATGGCTAACCAGTTTAGGGAAGAAGAAAAACACAGGAGCTAAGATAGTACTAGCTTGGATGCGGCGGCGATGTACTTCAATGGGCGGAATGGAACTCACGAGAGCACGGCGGCAGCAAGCAGGAGGTGCGAGGAATTTTCAGATTCATTATGAGCATGGTGAGGGCGAGGATAGCATGTTGCTGTAAAGCTAGGATTAAGAGAGCTGACGAATATATACATATATATATATGTATATATATCAGATTACTACTAGTTTGAGGTGCCTAATGTGATGGCCTCTGCTTTGCGTGAGGGCATTAGCAGTGTAAAACTTTGGAAGAAGTTGTATTGAATTATTTCGTACCAAAAAAAAATTCAATGTGAATTGGTTATTATAACCTGTGCCGCCATATCACTATATCAGTAATCTTTCGTGTGAGGTAAGAGCCCTAAATCTGGAATAAAAGGAAATTCATGTTTTCCATCTTGTAGGACAAGAAAGGAATAGATGAAGGCGTTAAGTGGAGGTAAACTCATCTTAACATTGATGATGAGGATTGTTTCCTTTCAGATTAACTCCTGGGCAAAATATATGCTTGTTTAGCAATATATAGTACCTGAGAGCCAGGAGTTGTGAGGGAGAGGCTTGGATATCTAAGCTTGAACTTGGCTGTTTGTTAGTGGTATTCATTCAATATCTTAGTAGTTATAGCTGTCTTGTTATTTGATGAGGTTATTCATTCAATATCTGCAAAAGATTGATTAGATAATACACATGATAAGTGAAATGCATTTCACTACTTATCGTTGCAACCATACGGTGGTAGTTAAGCGGTTTTCATTAGATTGCAACGTCAACGATGATGTATGACCACGCTAGATTTTCACGGCGCAGAGTGTAGTTTGCACATATCTCCTAGGTGGTATGTGATGTCACTCGTGTTAACATATGCTTCCCTCTTTCTAGGCTTGTGATGTCATTTGCCCGGTTTACGATCGAAGATTTCCCGAACCGTCTGCTTTTATAAAGCTGAGATTTGTGCCTCATTATAACAATACAGAAAGTCTCTAGGTAGCTTTGAAGTAACTCGATATACACCTTATTGTTCTTGTTTATTTGTAAGATGGATGATTCAAATTACGGTTAGGGTTGGAGACCAATCGATTCGAGTCGAATAGCACTATATTCTATTTGTATTCGTTTATTTTTCGAATATTCATATTCGTATTTGATTTTTAATCGAATATTAAACTCGATTCATATTCGATTTGATAATAAATAGTCGAATATATTCTCAAATATTCGGATTCGAATGTGTGTATATTTTTAAGAAAATGTATTTTTTAATTAAAAAGGTAACATAAGTTGACAAAAATATTAAATGTTGAATGAAATAAACGGTTACGCCAAAAACTTCCCAAAACATATCATTAGTTCATCCAAAACATCTTACGAAACGCAGTTTGGGCCATATAGTTCTTGTTAAGCATTTCATATTAACATGTCGATTTGATTACGTGTTTATAATATTATATACATATATCATTATTCAGATCGAATATTCAGAAATATTCCAATCGAAAAACATATTCTTGAAAAAACATATTCTTATTCATGACATTCTAATATTTCGAATCCGAATCTTATATTTCGAATCCAACAATAAAATTCGATTCATTTGCAATAGCTCTAGCATGCATTCTTATGCTGCGTTGAAGTATAGATTAAATCAAATAATTCACAAAAGCAAACCACAAAAATCGCTAACATTGATATTCATAACAAGACAAGAGCGCATACACAAGGAGACAATTATCACACTTTTTAATCTCCAACCTCAGCAAGTCACCCCAACGCCCCATCATCCTCAGTGGATACGACAGTGACCAAAGCATACTTCACCTTAATCCTAATCACCCCATCCTCCACGCATAGCTTCGCGCCCGTCACGACCCAATAACCCGGCGGATTTTCGGGTCCCCTAACCATTTCCCGGGTATCCACGAAATGGGCGATCTTAGACGCCCCTTAGGACAAGGCGGGCCGTTAGGATAAACCGCCGAGTTCAAATCCACCTTCACGGGCGCTCGCTGCTTCAATTCTTGATTCAAAGCGCTGCTAAAAGGCGTGCTCATAAGCATAGACATTAGCATCCCCGACTTCTTAGACGTGTAAGAAGGCTCGGCCCACTCAGACCTTCTGATCTTCGCGGACCCCACGCTGGAAAACCCGAGCCTCAAGAATAGGACCTTCTTCATGCCCATCCCGCCCTGGACCTCGAACCAAGCCCTGGTGACTATGAAGGCCGCCGACTCCTCGATGGTCGAGCCTTGGTGCTCGATGGGTGCCGTGCATACATGGGAGAATATGCTCCACTTGACGGGCTCGAAGTAGCCTCGGCTCACGGCCTTGTCATCGGGCCGGTGTGTGGAGTCGGGCGTGAGCCGAAGCGACTGAGGTAGGTCCGATAGGTGCTGGAGATGGATGGCTAAGTGGTCGCCCCTTTGCCCTCTAAGTAGAGGCGTAGGCCCGTGACTGGACGGTTTGCAGTGTCTACCTGCGAATTTCTGCTTCGTGAATAATAAAAAAAATATAAGAAAAAAAATTAACTCTGTGGTCGTATGGTATAGTGTTCTTTCACCTTTACGGTGTGACGTAGAGCTTGGGGCCTAAAGGGGTAAATTGCAGGGAAGGCGATGATTTCTTCTTGCGAAAAGGGCCGAGGGGAAGGTCGTTGTAGGCTGGGGCCCACTGTCGAGGGAGTTGATACTCGAGGAAATGGGCGAGTTCCTCTCTGGGCGGTTTGTCTGAAGAAAATTGAAGGGTTTCGCACTATCTGACAAGAAGATGGCTAAAGAATTATGGCAGAATCCCAGAAAGAGCAATCTGTTTCTTACATCGTAAGTATAGGTTGATGGCGTGGCTGAGGAAACCACTGCCTCGAGTGCCGCTGAGGAGGGATGCGATGGGGACGAAAGACATTGATATCACGTTAGGATGTTGTGATACGGTTGAAAGCCATTCCTTGTGGCTTTGACCTTTGTCTAAAACCTCCTCTTCTGATATGAACGCTCAAAAGATCCTGCGTATCAGTTGGCCCTATTTTTTTTTCTTTTTAATGGGAAAGTGTATCTAGATTAGATTCTATGGAAGATCGTTTGAGTGGGACTTAACGTTGCTTTTCGAGAGAGATACAACGGGGGGTCTTACTGTACTGGCATATGGGAGCTGAAGATCCCAGACCATAGATTGTTCAGCCTACGAACAGAGAGTCAGAGTTGAAGAAGCAAATGAACAACGATTCTGAACAATCAACTACTATAACTAGCTCAACGATTTGCTTGATTAGAATTCTAATGTTCGCACCTTTGACTTTCGTGATGAACTATCGGGCTTAGTAATGAGTTCCCCGTCTTCTGAGAACTTCTCGTCCGCTAAATCCTTCAATAGTTTCAACACCTCGCTTGGCTGCAGATTTGAATTCTTAAGCTGCTTCATGTGAATTACATCTTTTCCTCCCATCTTGACACCAACAATTACATGAGTTCCATAGTTTTCGATGAATCTGGATATTGTTCGAAACCGTGTTACTGGCAGCTCTTTCATAGGCATGATTGAGAAATGGTTAGCACCAAATGACGCATTCATTGTGTTATATGTGATCATTAACGAATTCAAGAATACGCTGAGTATATGAGGACTGAGGTAGAGGTAGAGGCATATACAAACTCCTGGAACAAATTCAGACAAGGAACTTACGATGCAAGAGCAATAGGATCCCAAGTAGAAGGCACTTGCTGCTTCACTTCATCAGATAGTGTTATCTGCGATCGTCCCAACTCAATCGTGTACAATGTAATGAACCAACCATCAAAAGCCAGAATTTTTGTGGTCGACGCATCACTTTGCCAACAATCTTTAAAGCCGAACATTGCATTGAAGACCCCAGAAGGTATTTTACCAGATAAGGATAGTTCCTGATTGAAATGCTCTGACATCTGAAAGATTTTTAAGTGGATTATGAGAAATCAGACAATGACTTGTCAAATTTGAGCAGCATTGCTAAGAGACAACATGGTGGAGAAATCACTTGTATTATGAAAGTGAAGTCTTAGGTTATTGTATTGCTTGCTACCTACTACTCATATCACTCGCTCACTGGGACTATCTATGAGGTCAGTCACATTTGCTGATGTTTGAGAAAGACTAAATGGTACCCAAATTAAATTCCTAGTAATACGGACACATGCAGTAACTCCCAAAATAATAGTCAAACATCAACCCCATCAAAGCAACACTAAATTCTTGACAGATAGATACTATTAACCAAGTCTAGTAGGCTGTTCAACAACTCATATTCAACACGGACTTTGTCAAAGTTGACTTTAGAACTCCGAAACTCAAGCAACAAACCCTGTATGAGCTTCGGACGGAGTTTCGGACGATTTTTCGGGATTCACTTCATAAGAAAATTGAACCCATTACCCATATTTACACTTCTAATCACAACTCAGCTTCAAGAAACACAACAAGGCCAAACTGATCATTACAGGCATCGATTTAGACAACAAAATAAAAAGGAGGGAAAAAAAAGCATAAGCTCGCGTCAACTAATAGGTGATAAAAAGAAAAAGAAAAAGAAAAAAGGGGTTAATCTTATAACCTGATTAAAGGAGAGAGCATCGGAGCTAAACCTCGTCCTCTCGCCTTTATCGCCCCGTATCGAAGACGATGCGTTCGAAACGACGACGTTCCCGGGGACGACCAAGTCCCGGGTTCTAGACCGGTCGATTTCGATTAGACCCGACCCGTCGGACCCGATTTGCACGCCGACAGCCTTATGTCCGAAGTCAGATCGTAGCCTAATCCGATGACCGATAATGCCTTCTCCGCAGCTTCTTGTGAGTTCATCCTTTTGACTTCTCCGATTCGACAGTACGCCATTGGAGACTGAAGTTTGAATTGAAGCTGAAAATGAATGGAAAATGAACCAACTAAATATGAAGATGTTAGGCGGGTTTTAATAATGTTCTTGTTATGTACGAATTGATTATATTACCCTTTTAAGGACGGAAGACGGCTTGTCAAGTTTCGAGGAGCGAGGTGTAATTTGCTATATATTACCTAGTCAATAACATTTTTATTAGTTATCTAGTATGTGTGACATTTAGCTAAACTTATGAAGAGATGATTATCGTAATTGTAGTTAATTATACAAATTTTGTCTGATCTACTAGACGACCTCGACCTGGTCAATTACATATACGCGTGTTCAAAGCCAATGAGTATGACCTATACGTATTATCCATCAAATTAAATAAATACTTGATTTTTGATGGAGACAACACATTCATACAAAGCATTGTTATGTTAAATGTTTTATATTCCTGACAATATTTACGCCATTTTTGTTTTTTTTTTTTTTTAGCTAAGAGAAAACTTCGAAGATTTGATGGGATTTTATGCATTCTATACTGTTAAAATCTGTCCCTTAATTGGGCATTCACGATAATGGGTCTAAAAGATTTACCTGGCCATGTTTTATTTGCAGTCCAGTTCTATATAACTGGGGGCAAATAAATCAATACCTAAAAGGTGTGGGCTAAAACAAAAGCATTAGTTGTTTTCAATAGCCACTGTAATTTACCGAGGACTACAAAATAATTTTCAAACTCTACCCTCTTTTGATAAAAAAACCCCAGAACTTTTTATCACTCGACACTTCGATCTCTTCTACAACTCACCCCCAAAAAACCCTAGCTTCGTCACTTTACTTTTCTCAACAAAAGAATATCTCTTCCAGTTTTCCCTGCGATATCTCTCGCATCTCTCTCCTGTAGTTCTGGGCTAGTTTCTAAAACCTTCATTTCAGTAGCTCAAAGCCGATCTCTTTGTCGTCTTTGAGCAGCGTAGTCCCCGTCTGTGGCTGAAAACCTAACGCGACATCCACGAGAGTTTTCTCCTTCATCAGATAAGTGCTCTTGAGTTTTTTGTGTATGATTTCAAGATCGTGTTAAATCTGTGGTTTGGATTTAGTTGTAAAGTACTGCGTCTGAATTGTATGACTTTTAACATGGTATCAGAGCCACTCGGGCATCTTTCTTAAGCTTCTGTGCTTTGATTTTGTAAAAGTCCTCTCTTATTTGCCTAGATCTAAGATGTGCTTTCATCACTACTGTGTGATAGTCTGAACGAATCATCATATCTGCTAGATCTAGTAATTCGTATTCTTGCTTGAACATATTACTGTCGTCCAGGATCTCTAATCCTTTTCTGTTTGCTGAAGGTGCGGCTGTTACTCTTGGTTCTCCTTTCAGGCTGATACCAAGTCACAGCACCAGCAGTCTTTTGGTGTTGAACTTCACATCTCACGGTGAACTCGCTCCTACTTCTCTAACTTGCACTGTGTGCCTATTTCCTGACTTGTGTGACTGATTTAATCTACTAACACTATGGTTCCTTTTAAGTCTGATAGTGAGTCTGAAAAACAAGAAAGTCCCAAACAAACCAATCCTGAACTTAAGATTAACCCTAGGAATCCTCTTTCCATAAGTCAGGCTGATCTTTCTGTTACTAACATAACAAATGTGACTCTGTCCGGTTCTGAGAATTACTCGTATTGGAGTAATTCAGTTCTCCTTGCCCTCACTGCCAAGAACAAAGTAGGCTTTGTTCATGGCACTATTCCATTTCCCGATGATTCTGACTTAGCTAGTGATTGGGAGAGATGCAATGCAATAGTACTGTCTTGGCTCTTAAACTCTCTTAGTAATGAACTTAGGACTAGGTACACCTATGCTAAGTTTGCCTCGAAAGTATGGGAGTCCCTAGAAAAAACCTTCAAAAATGTAGATGGCTCAAGAAAGTTCAGTCTCCAACAATCTATAAATAACCTAAAGCAAGGAACTGACAATATATCTATATACTTCTCTAAACTCTAGCACCTGTGGGATGAGCTGGAAGCTCTAATCACAGGGTCTATCTGTACTTGTTATGCAAGTGAACACTTGCACAATGTTGCTGAGGAACAAAGGCTTATCCAGTTTTTGATGGGTCTCAATGAAACATCTAATCATATAAGAAGCAACATACTATTACAACAGCCTCTCCCAAATGTCTTGCATGCATATAATCTGGTGAGTAGGGAAGAATCTCATAGGGATATAGTTCATACATCTGATAATAATGCTTCAATTTTCCTGAATAAAAGCTTTAACAAACTAAATCAAAACAGTTCTAACCAGAATCCCATAATTTGCAAAAACTGTGGCATTAGAGGACATCCCATAGAAAGATGTTATAAGCTTATAGGAAATCCTCAATATAACAGTAACATCAATACTGGAAATGTGACGTCCCGTTTTCTATTCCTTTATTCGCGCAGCTATTATATTTTTCGCATAAAATTTTTTTCGCCTTTCTACAACCATGCCTTTATACATCAACGGGAGCGTACATCTGTCTCGTCACTTTCACGCGTATTATACATATATATAACATATCATATTTCTTATGCATCATATGAAAGACACTAATGGTTCTTTTACTACATGCACACGATGAACTTAGGGGAGTAGGTGAGAGCGTAGCCGGCCAACCTTGAATCCATGCTTTCGTATGAAGATGCACTCTAAGTTGCCTGCTAGGTATCTACAGCAACTGTGAAAACAACTATTCAGAGTATGATCGCAACATGTTATTCCATTATACAAATAAACAATAAAACTGTAGCAGAAATTAATTTCTTTCTTCATTTGCTTCCATACACATTCTAAAGAATATACCATCGTTCGTAGAACCCGTAGATTCACAACACTCGTACTGTAAACACTTCAACTCACGAAATCATCTCGTAATCAATCATCGAGGTTTGTCACATAACCATAGTCCATAAGATCATTCATGTAATCCATAGACCAATGCAAATTCTACATGATCATTTATTGCTGATACTTCCGTTATGAACCTGCTAGACTCGTACTGTTGACCCCATAGGGGCCCATGCATGGGACTCTGTAACCGTAGATATATTTTTGTGTGCATGTACAGGACTCTGTAATCCCCCGATTTGTAGGGATGTAACCATAACTGTGTATCAAGTCGTCCAATGTCGTAGCAGTCATAACGGTTTCTCTTTTCTTTATTATTCATATGCAATACTAACTTTCACCTTATATGAATATAAATTCCATATACCATCGAATCGCACATATCACACCGTAGCACATTATGGCCACGTAATTCACGCTCATTTCAAATATTACGTTTATAAGAAGTCACCAATCATTTAATTTCACATAAAGCACATAAAAACAGAACACATGTTGCATATCATACTCACAGTATGGCTTAAAGCCTCACTCGACTTTGTCCTTGCCTTTTTCTGAATCCTGACCTATAAAAATATTTACCTGATAAATATAAAATTCCTATAATGACATGCGTGCGTGATATGCATGCTTTATTATGCATAATCGTTTTTATCCGTAACCTTCACCTTTCTGTTCATACTTATAATATATTACATTCTTGACTTAGAAGTTATATTTTATTTTATTTATTATTATTATATATTTTTTTTCAACGTTGAAATCTGTATGAAAATTGGTAACTATATTATACCGAAAATATCATTGAAAACCTTAATTGTTATTATGTCAGAAACCCTAAAAATATCGAAACTTATTAAATTCTAAAAATCCGTATCATGCCGAAAATCTTATAGAAAAATAACACACACACACACACACATATATATATATATATATATAAGGTTTTCCCAAATTTAGAAAACCTAATACCTATATATATAATATATATAATATCACCTTAACCAATTTAAATAATCTCGAGACCTTTAATTAAGAAAGAAAAATGTCGGAGTCATGTTTCAACATCATTCTGATCTATCTCGAGATTATATATGTATCACAATCATTTTAATTACTTCGAGATTATATGTCGAAATTGTCTAACTTCATTTCGAGATCACCTTTCGAAATTTATAATTCAGAAATGATAGCAATCTCGACATTCTATGAATTTTCTTTAATCTCGATATATGTATCCTAAACAATCTCGACATATATATCTAGCTTTCACTTTATTTCGACATTATATACCAAGTTTATTTCAACATCATATCTCGAGATTTTACTAATTCATTCGAGATCCATTTCGACATCTTCTTCCGAGATCAAACCTTGCGATAATGTCCGACTTCTTAATCTCGGGTTCTTCCTTTCTATGTCTCGAGATTTGCCTGTTCATCTCGAGGTTGTACCTCGAAATTTACTTAATTCCTTTCGAGATCCTATCACAAAAATCTATCTAATCGACTTCTAAATTTCCCATGAACACTATCTCGCAAAACACCATTTCTATTCACCAATCCTATAAACTCCGATCAAACCAATAATTCTCCAGAATATCAAGAACTTCTTATAACTTCAGATATCCAGATATTACCAAAATCGAACCTAAACATATCGTGAACAAATATGATTTTTCAGGTGTGCTAATAATACCTTAAACGTGTTTGACTAGAACAATAAAAAAAATTAATCAATAATCCATACCTTATTAGCTTCGTTTCTCTGTACAAACTTTTCTCCCTTCTCTCTATCCTAATTTTGACAGTGTATTTGTGATGTAAATTATTATTAGTCGTTTTCCTCAGTTATTAATTTTCGAAATTATCCCACAATTTGTGTGTTACTATTATCAAATGACATCATACACACTTTATCAATACTTATCTTCTTATAAAAACTAGTTTTCCTATACAATGAATTTTCTACCAATTATACTTATTCTTAAATGATGATCACGAAAACTTTGTATTGTAGTACTTGTCATTATTTAATAATCACAAGAGCTCAATGTAACATCGAGATTTTTTTAAATTCAAATGGACAATTTCGATATCTTCCTTGTTAATTTCGAATTATATCACGACATTTTTCAAATCATTTTCCAAACCCATCTCGACATTCTCTAACCAATTTCAACACATATCGACATTACACCTGAATAAATCTCTAGATCTCAACCTTATACTCAAAATCATAACTCGACATCATATGTCGAAATCTTCTTAGTTTACTTTGATTTCATATGTCGACATTTAATTTATTCACCCGAAGTTATATCTCAAAATTTACTTAACCGATACACTATCTGTTGGGAAGTGTGTGCCAAGAACTCGCCGGACTTGTCCGGAAGTTGCTGCAAAAGTGGTCCGACGAGCACAACAGAGAAGGATCGAGCAGCTGAAGGAAAAATGCCAAGTTTCAAGTGTTAAGCTGCGAAAGAATGAGGACCGTCGATCAGTGGCGCGCTATCATGCGGTGGAGATTTAAATCTGGGAGTTTAAATCTCATCTGTCGGATCTGGCTCTAAAAAGAATCTGATGGCTCATATTGAAGTTGCTCGTGTCAAGGACGACTTATAAGTAAGGCACATGCTCAGCGTACAAGTCAAGAAGCTGAGCGTACAAGTCGCTGATGCAGGACGCAGAAACCTGCTCAGTTTAAATACCTGAAAATGTGTTCAGCTAATCATCTTCGAGAGCTTGTAATTTTCTCTAGGGTTAGAATTAGAGAGAGTTGTTAACTAGAGATTTGTAGTAGACACGGAGGTCTGTAAATCTCTAGTTGGTGATCAATACAAAGGAAAGCTCTGTTGGTCCGTGGACGTAGGCGAAGATCGCCGGACCACGTAAAATCCTGTTTGCGTTTTCTGTGTTTTCTGCTGCGGATTTCGATCGATTGAGCTGGCGATTGCTTGATTGAGTTAGATCGAAGCACACACACGTAAGCGCAGGTTAATTCCGAGTCGATCGGCGGTCATAGATCGACAATTGGTGCGGTGAGCGTGGATCGAGGCGATCTTCAGAGGTATGGCTGCGATGCGACTGGAATTGGATATCTATAATGGATCGAAGGATTTCAATGCATATAAGTTGAAGATGAAGGCTCGTCTGGTTGAGTACGGCCTTGAGGAGGAGTTTCTACTGAGGATTCAAGTGCAACGAAGAAGGAAATCATCCGAACGAAGGCTCGAAGCTTGATGATGTTGAGTCTAGGTGATGATGTTCTGAAAAACGTCTTGGAGCAGACCACGACGGACGAAATTTGGAGGCGATTGGATGAGCTGTACCTGGATGAGCCTAAGGAATCGAGGAATGTTCCTTCGGAGATCTTCTCACATCTGCTCGATGAAAGAATCGAGTCGATTTCGAGTTCGTCGAAGGAGTTGATGTGTGAGGAAGAATTGGTTGAGTAGGAACCGATGTGATTCAAAGAAGGCTGCAGATAGGAAGCTCAGGAGGCCTCTAAGGTGTTACCATTGCCACGAGGAAGGTGACACGCTCAAATACTAGCAAGTGTACTAGGTCGTGCAAGTAGTATAAAACGGACGAAGTCCGAGTATCGATCCACGAAGATAGCTTGATTAATTCTAGGAAAATATTCCTAATTCTAATTTAAACTAACGGAATTTTTATGGTTTTAATGATTTAATTAAACGAGATAAAAGCAAGTAATAAAATAGACGCAAATAAATAGATGAGATAAAGATCAATTAACGACGAGTGACCAAGGCACATGTTCAGCACAAATAATTCCTACGTCTTCATAAAATCTATCCTATCTAACCATCATGAATCTCAGTCAAGGTAAAATTTCCTAAGACAATCGCTACTCGTTTGTCCCGCAATAACGATCCTATGCGATAGAGAACCAACCCGTATATGTCTATAGGATTGTAGTTTTTACGCATGCATTAAATCTCTATGAAATTCCCCGAGCTTAAACGCTTTCAGCGCTTAAGGATTCGGAAACCACACGTACGAAACTGAATTCCATCTCTGTCGGTTTACGTAGTGATGTTCGATGTTTATTGTTCTAACCGGTCTAATCACTTTGTCCGTCTCATAAACAATCAAATAAACATGCATATGTTGATCAAGCATACACAAGCATTAAGCGCAAACATGGAACACATGACTCGATTCACAAGATCAAATAGGAGAAGAAAAATATTAATACGTAGTCATTATTCGGCCTATCATGGCCTTAATCACAAAAGAATTTAAGCTAACATATTAATAAATAAAAGCATAAAATATTCAATTCAGACATAATAGAGAAATAATATAAACTTCGCCTTTACGGAAGAAACGCCTCGCAAGCGTCGACGACTCTTTTATCGCAGCTCTTTTATTTCCCTCGATCTCTCTCTCGTCGCTGCTCTCCTTTAGTCTGCTCCTCTTCTTCGCTGTACCAAAAAGCTTTTTAATTTCCGTCGTCCGATCTTTTTCCAATCGCTGCCAAAAGCTCCCTTTTTATAGAAGGAAATCCATCGACCTCCAAGAGATTAATTGCATCGCTTTTCAAATCTTCAGCTCGAATCTTTCTCTCTGTTTGACTTATTCTTCTTCCTTGAATTATTCGCATAAGCTGGCATATATTTGCATATTTGAATGGCACGTGGGTGTTTAGATTATTCACCCCTCTAGGTATTGCGTGGCATGTGAGAATAGGACATCCCACTAACTGATTCAAACTATGGTGGGCTTAAGGTTGCAATGGGCTGGGCTTTCCCCTTAACTCATCCTCATGATAATAATATAATATTGCAGCCCAACTTCCATAATTGCGCTCCATGTCCGTAGTTCCTCGACTTCGATTATTTTTCTCCGATATCTAGAAAAACATGAGATATAAACACAAGCATATGATATATGAATATATTTGAATAGACAACGACCGAATATATTCTATTATATGACGTAAATTCCTAACTTATCAACAACCCCCAAACTAGCTTCGACCGTCCTCGATCATAAAAGCGAAATACAACTAAGTCAAGTTAGGATTATAAAATATCAATCAATGAATTCCTCCTGTTTCATCTCAGAAAACGTAAAAGCATATAAAGTCGAGATAATCATCGACTAATGAACGTTCTAGCCAAAGCACTAGGCACGAGGTAATAGGTCGCAATCTTATCATAGCACGAAAGACATTTCTAGAATTGTACTACGCATCAATCCACAACTCTCACTAGGATCGCTCAAGTCGCTCGGGTGTTTTCAAAGGGATCTGTATAAAGACGCTCAACACACGGCATGAAAAGATATTACTCTATGCTTGCAAATATATCACATCTTAATCACATAGTAGAAGTCATGCACGAATCAAAGGGTCTTTCATCAAAGGTTGTAATGGGGCTCGGGTTTTGAAAGGTGCGTTTATGGGAAAGTGAGCTAAAAATATCAAACGTGTCAATCATCGTATCGCTCTTCTAACCACTTATTTTGCTCTTCTAACGCCGCGCACTTATTTTTCACCCGACTCGTCCTTTTCCTTTTCTAGCTCTTCTCGCCTGCTTTCTTCTCTTTTTTTTTCAATATAATTTTTTTTTCTTTTCTTTTTTTTTCTTTTTCCTTTTCAACTTTTTTTTTTTTTTGAACCAGCCCCTCCAATTTTTCATCTTATCCAAGGGAGAGGTTTCTAGTCCGGCGCAATATTTCGACGAGAGATCTATATCGTAGGACGAACTCATAACTAACATGCATCGGCGATTAGCTCCTTCTCAACCAACAAGTCACTATTCACGATATTGATAAATTAACACGTTAATGAGGGGTCGTATAGGCTAAATTTGAGGCAATTAGGCTAAGTATATGGGCTCCAAGTCAACAAATAAGTCAAAATAAGGCTCAAAGGGGCTCACTAAGTGGTAAATACGTAAGGTAGGGAAATATTTAGGCCACTGACTCAATCCTAGTGCCCTTCTCATTTTCGCACATAAAAATCCACTTAGTAACCATTGACATGCATAGCAGAGCAAGTTCGAAAATATTCAGTCCATGCGTGTCACACAAGAATAAACACCGAGCATAATGAGTTGCTCTGAATTCATCTCTGAAGGCTCAAAAACTCACATGTATAGATGGGTTTGTGCTTCATGATACGTAATACTCTCCTAAAGCAGTCAATATAGCCAAATAATCATGCTAATATCACGACAATGCAACATGTAAGACTATCTCATTCAATCCATCGAATCATATCACGACACGGTAAAATTTTAAAATTTTTCATCATTGACAGGAGATTCCACAGATGACATTCAAATCGCAACCTTCATCAGTTATACCCACTAAAAGACCGAAGTGCATCGATACCTAAATATGTAAGCATATTAAATCTAGCATGTGTCACATCCCACCCCCAAACTGAATATCACATTGTCCTCAATGTGTAAACTAAATACAAAGAGAGAGTAGAGGTGACACTGCCCTGAATTTTCCGTTGATCGATGTGGAAGACTTTGTTGATTCGCAGTAAGCAAGCAACCATCGCGAACGGGCAACCCCCAAACTAGTTATGAGCCTGCGAGAAAACATGACTAGGCGCACCGTGAAAGCGAGTTTATTAGATGAAAAATAATAAAAAAAAAAATACTCAGAATAATAGGACTAAATATAAATATATGCATCGATAATACTTGAGTTGCCTCCCAAGAAGCGCTGTTTTTAAAGTCGTTAGCTCGACTGTCGAGACGATCAGGGTGGCTTGGTGTCTAGGCTTGCTTTGGTGTTCTGGAGGTCCTTCAGCTCGCTGGTATTCTCTCCAGACGAGGTGTCCCTGAAAGGCACAGAACAACGTAAAGCAGGAATATTAGTAGCACTAGGTTCTTCAAGGAATACCAAGTTCGCTTTTCCCATTTCCCCGTCGTCGTAGAGTTTCAAGCGTTGTCCATAACTGTGTGCTCGTCCTTCCCATTGATAAGGATTTGTACGGCCCCGGATGGAAATACTTTCTGCACTATATAGGGACCAACCCACTTACTCTTTAACTTCCCTGGAAAGAGACGTAGCCTTGAATTGAATAGTAAGACCCGATCTCCGACTTTGAACTCCCTTTTTATGATCTTCTTGTCATGCCACTTCTTTGTTCGCTCCTTATATAGCTTGGCATTCTCGTATGATTGTTGACGAAACTCGTCCATCTCGTTCAACTGGAGCAACCTATTTTTACCTGCTTCAGACAAATCAAAGTTTAGCTTTTAATAGCCCAATATGCACGGTGTTCTAATTCTACAGGTAAATGGCATGCTTTTCCAAAAACAAGACGAAACGGCGAAGTCCCTATTGGAGTTTTATATGCGGTGCGGTACGCCCATAGTGCGTCATCTAGCTTCAACGACCAATCTTTCCTTGAGGCGTTCACCGTCTTTTCCAAGATCTGCTTCAGCTCCCTATTCGAAACTTCTACCTGTCCACTAGTCTGAGGATGGTATGGGGTAGACACTTTATGCTTCACACCATACTTAGACAACAAATTAGCAAATAACTTATTACAGAAGTGAGTACCGCCATCACTAATTATTGCCCTAGGTGTACCAAAACGAGTAAAAATATGCTTCTTAAGAAATCGAATGACTACTCGTGCATCATTGGTCCTACATGCCTCTGCCTCTACCCATTTAGACACATAGTCTACTGCTACCAAGATATACTTATTTGAGCATGAGCTAGGAAAAGGTCCCATAAAATCCCACACATCAAAGAGCTCTATTTCTAACATGATATTCAAAGGCATTCATGTTTTCGAGACATAGCACCCGTACGCTGACAAACGATCACATGAGGTAACATAAGCATGCACATCCTTAAACAAGTAGGCCAAAACAAACCCGATTGTAATACTTTAAATGCAGTCCTAGTGGGTCCATGGTGTCCACCCGTCAACCCCGCATGACAATGAGATAAAACCGAGCTCCCTCTTCGGCGGGTATACATCGCCGGATTACCTGATCAGAACAGATCTTGTATAGGAATGGATCGTCCACAGGTAGTGTTTCGCATCAGAGAGAAATTTCTTCTTCTGATGAAAAACTCAAGCCTGAGGGAATCTCACCTGTAGCAGCATAATTCGCAAAATCCGCGTACCAAGGTAATGATGTATCGATTAAAGCATATAATTGTTCATCAGGAAAACATTCATCAATAGGTAGCTCTTTATCCTGCTCATGTGAATTATCTAACCTAGATAAATGATCAGCTATCACATTCTCAACACCTTTCTTATCACGAATCTCTAAGTCATACTCTTGAAGTAGTAAAATCCAGCGAATCAGCCTAGGCTTAGCATCTTTCTTAGCAAATAAGTATCTAAGTGCAGCATGATCAGTGTAGATAATTACCTTATTCAACACTAGGTAAGAATGAAATTTATCTACTGCAATACCACGGCTAGTAACTCTTTCTCAGTAGTAGCATAATTCCTCTGGGCATCGTCCAGAGTTTTACTAGCGTAGTAAATGACCTGAAATACCTTATCCTTGCGTTGTCCTAGAACCGCACCTACCGCACCATCGCTAGCATCGCACATCAGTATAAATGGTAGTGTCCAGTCCGGTGCGACCATCACTGGGCTGTGGTGAGTTTCTCCTTTAAGGTTCGAAAAGCCTGCAAACAATCATCAGTGAAGTTAAAAATAGCATCTTTAACAAGTAAATTCGATAATGGCTTAGCTATTTTTGAAAAATCCTTTATGAAGCGTCGGTAGAATCCTGCGTGTCCAAGAAGCTTCGAACTCCCTTCACTGACGTGGGTGGTGGCAACTGCTCGATCGCGTCAACCTTGGCTCGATCCACCTCAATTCCTTTATGCGATACCTTGTGCCCGAGAACTATACCTTCCTGTACCATAAAATGACACTTCTCCCAATTTAAGACAAGGTTAGTCTCTTCACATCGTGATAGAACAGATGCTAAATTATCAGGCATGTATCGAATGTAGACCCAAATACGGAAAAATCATCCATAAATATTTCCATAAATTTTCCAACTATGTCATGAAAATAGCGAGCATGCATCTCTGAAAAGTAGCTGGAGCATTACATAATCCAAACGGCATGCGTCTATATGCAAAAGTACCGTAAGGACAAGTGAAAGTCGTCTTTTCCTGATCCTCAGGCGCTATAGAAATCTGATTATAACCAGAGTAGCCATCTAAAAAGCAGTAAAACTCATGTCCAGCTAGTCTTTCTAACATTTGATCAATAAAGGGGAGGGGAAAATGATCCTTACGGGTGGCATCATTCAATTTTATAATCTATGCATACACGCCACCCCGTAACAGTTCTCGTGGGGATCAACTCATTAGAGGCATTCTTTATAACGGTCATACCTCCCTTTTTAGGAACAACCTGGGTCGGACTAACCCACGAGCTATCAGAGATAGGATAGATAATACCTGCGTCCAAAAGCTTAATTACCTCCTTTTTCACCACTTCTTGCATCGCTGGGTTTAGGCGTCTCTGTGGTTGTGCGACCGGCTTGTAAGAATCTTCCATCAAAATCTTGTGCATGCAGACAGTCGGACTTACTCCCTTTATGTCAGCAACTTTCCATGCGAATGCTCGTTTGTGTTCTCTTAGCAACCTCACTAGCTTTTCCTCCATTAGATCTGTCAAAGTGGAGGAAATAATCACGGGTAAAGTATCAAGGGTACAAGGTAAACATATTTAAGATGACTAGGTAAAGGTTTGAGTTCTAGAATCGGGGGGTCCTGGATTGATGGTCGAGGTTGCGTGGCTGATGACCGATCGAGACGCTCTACTTTGGGCTTGGCCGACCTCCGATAAGGTGGGTTTGCTTCTAAGCTTGCTACGGTATCGGTCATCTCCTCGGACTCGTCTCCGACTAGGCATGCTTCCAAATTTTCCTTATTCCTGAAAATTTTAAAATACTCCAGAGCACATGTGTTAATACTATCAATATAGGAACAAGAATCATCATCTGGAGGGTGTTTCATTGCTTTATAAACATCAAATATAACTTTCTCATCCCCACCTGTAGGATGAGCTTACCATTACCAACATCAATAAGGGCTCTTGCCGTATTCAGAAACGGTCTTCCTAAAATAAGAGGCATGTCGGTGTCCTCTTCCATGTCTAGTACCACGAAATCGGCTGGGAAGTATGCTCTCCAACCTTCACTAACACGTCCTCCAATACTCCTCGTGGGTATGTGATCGATCTATCCGCTAGTTGGAGGATCGTAGATGTAGGCTTTGGCTCACCAATCCCTAGCTTTTTCACAAGTGAAAAAGGTAATAAGTTAATACTTGCTCCTAAGTCACAAAGAACATTAGTAAATGATAATGAGCCAATAGAGCAAGGAATAGAAAAAACTCCCCCTATCTTTGAGCTTTGGTGGTAGCTTCCTTTGTAGCACCGCAGAGCATTCTTCGTTAAGGGCTATCGTGCCATATTGCTCTAGCTTGTTTCGGTTTGATAGCAACTCCTTGAAAAATTTGGCGTACTTCGGAATCTGCAAGAGAGCTTCACAAAAAGGAATGTTAATTTCTAGCTTCTTAAAAATATTAATAAAACGCTCGAAGTGCTTGTCCGGTTTCCCCTTCGTAATGCAGCGGGATATGGAGGTCGGATCTTGACTGGTGGGAGTGGGTCGGCCTTCTTTTCCACCGCGAGAGGATCCGACTCGTCCTCGACTTCTTCGGCTCGCTGGTCCTTCCTTTGGCCGTGATGAGCTGTGTCAGTGACCGTAATGTTGCTCTCATCGTCGTTTCCCATCTCTTTTGCTTCCTCCACTTCCTTAGCCTCCTGAGTTGATTCTAGCGTCTTCCCACTCCTTAGCTTAATGGCCATGACGTACTCTCGAGGGTTCTTTTCGGTGTCGCTTGGGAGTGTGCCTGGTTTGCGATCTGACACTGTATGTGAGAGCTGTCCCATTTGCATTGTTAAGTCCTTTATTGCAGCCCGCATATCATGGAAACCTTCCTGAACTCTCCCTTCTAGACCTTGGAGTCTCTCCTCCGTCTTCCGTTTGCGATTTTGATCGCCTTGAACCGCGCCATTTTCTCCAAGGCTATCTCCCAGTCGGCCCTTTTGCTTTGTTGGTGGCTCAATTTGTTGATTCTGAACACCTGGAGGCTTCAAGTAGTGCGAGTTGCCATACGACAAATTAGGATGGCTTCTCCAGTTCGGATCGTATGTGTTGGAGTATGCATTCCTTTGCCTATTGTGGATGTGATTGACCGTCTCAGGGTCCTGGGAGTGTATCTTGTCTAGCCTTTTATGTATGGCTTCGAGCTGCGCCTCCAACGAGCTACTTATCTCATGTACCCCAACCGTCCGTCGGTCTAGATCATGCTCAGCATATCTCGCTGGGTATGCTGCGATTCGCTCGATGGCTTGGAGTGCTTCCTCGTCGCCTAACTCCATAAATTTTTTGTGCACCCTTCATCGACGATTCTTTTATTTGGCGTGCTCAGCCCTAAAAAGAATGACTGCATTTGAACGCTCAAGGGTATGCTGTGGTTCGGGCATTGTCTCAGAAGGCTCTTGTATCTGCTCCATGCATCGCTCAGAGATTCGCCACCTTCTTGTTTTGAAGTTTTACTAGCTGGCTCCTAATTTCGCTGGTCGTGACAGTGGGTAATATTTGCCCAAGAAGCACTCCACTAGTTGCTCCCAACTAGTGATAGATGCATGTGGCAATGATGAGAACCATTCAGACGCCTTACCTGTCAAAGAAAAGGGAAAAAAATGTCAGTTTTATCACTTCCATAGAGACGCCTGGATACTTAATAGTTCTGCAGATTTGAGTAAATTTCAAAATATGTGAATTTGCGTCCTCGTTCGTAAGCCCGTGAAACTGTGCTGAACCCGTCACCATCTGTATAGTAACGGGTTTAAATCTCAAAATGATTATTTGGTCCTGGCGGGATGGCAATCGGGTCGCTGTCATCGAAAATTCCTGGAAGCGCTCGACTTAGTAAAGTGGGCCGTGGCGGAACCATCTGTTCTTCCTCGTGTCTTGATTCTCCATTCTCAGTCTACGATTTCGATTGTTTCGCCGACACGTCGCTTCAATCTCTGCGTCAAATAGCAATGGTACGTTCCTCGAGCTTCGTGTCATGCACTAATAGGAATTATCTGCAGAAGATGAAAAATAAGCGTAAGCGAAAAAAAAAATAATAATAATAATAAAATAATAATAATAATATAAACGAGAGATAAAACGTCTAAACTAAAACTCAGGATAAATCCTAAAATTAATAATATAGCTATCCCGGCAACGGCGCCAAAAACTTGACACGCTCAAATACTAGCAAGTGTACTAGGTCGTGCAAGTAGTATAAACGGACGAAGTCCGAGTATCGATCCACGAAGATAGCTTGATTAATTCTAGGAAAATATTCCTAATTCTAATTTAAACTAACGGAATTTTTATGGTTTTAATGATTTAATTAAACGAGATACAAAGCAAGTAATAAAATAGACGCAAATAAAATAGATGAGATAAAGATCAATTAACGACGAGTGACCAAGGCACATGTTCAGCACAAATAATTCCACGTCTTCATAAAATCTATCCTATCTAACCATCATGAATCTCAGTCAAGGTAAAATTTCCTAAGACAATGGCTTACTCGTTTGTCCCGCAATAACGATCCTATGCGATAGAGAACCAACCCGTATATGTCTATAGGATGTAGTTTTTACGCATGCATTAAATCTATGAAATTCCCCGAGCTTAAACGCTTTCGGGCTAAGGATTCGGAAACCACACGTACGAAACCGAATTCATCTCTGGGTCGGTTTTACGTAGTGATGTTGATGTTTTATTGTTCTAACCGGTCTAACACTTTGTCCGTCTCATAAACCAATCAAATAAAACATGCATATGTTGATCAAGCATACACAAGCATTAAGCGCAAACATGGAACACATGACTCGATTCACAAGATCAAATAGGAGAAGAAAAATATTAATACGTAGTCATTATTCGGCCTATCATGGCCTTAATCACAAAAGAATTTAAGTAACATATTAATAAAATAAAAGCATAAAATATTCAATTCAGACATAATAGAGAAATAATATAAACTTCGC
>JAPQWV010003694.1:0-38451 GCA_027422505.1 Craterostigma plantagineum
TTTTGTGCCAAAACACCAGTGTATACGGATTCTGAACTGTCATATTCAGAAGCCATCGGGTTTGGCACGGGTCCTGAACTGAGGTGTGCAGGAGCCATCTCTGCACTTCGTGGAAAGTGACGTTATAGCTTTTTTGATTGATCGATTGGACTTGATGTAACTCCGTATGCCTTTGATGTTGATGAATACCCAACGAATGCGGCTTCGAATGCTTTAGGGTCGAATAACGTGTTGCTCTCTGTCGTTCGCCACAAAGCACTTGCACCCGGAGACCTTGAAGAATGAGATATTGGGTACTCGCTTGTTTATTATTTCATACGGAGTCTTATCGAAGCGGTTGTGAACCACCGTCCTGTTCGGAGTGAAACAGGCGGTATTACTGCTTCAACACAAAGAAGTGTGGAGGCCAGAATGGATCAGCATTGTACGGGCAGCCTCCACTAGAGTCATGTTCTTCCTTTCAACAACCCCGTTCTATGAGGGAGTATTAGCAGCTGAGAATTGCTGACTAATGCCATGTTTTGATAAAATTCACTGAGATACTTGTTCTTGAACTCAGTGCCGTTCTCCGTTAGATGACTTGGATGGAATGTTGCAGCAAATTCTGAGTAGTGTTCACGAAATTAACTATCAAGCCCCCTGTCTCATCTTTAGTTCGGAGGAACTTCGTCCATGTGTAGCGGGTGTAATCATCAAAGATGACTAGTACGTACTTTCGCCCACTAATACTCTGTGTCTGCATAGGTCCACAGAGATCCATATGTAACAATCCCAAAGACGTAAAGTGGAGGCAACTAGTTTTATATGATGAGATGCTCGCTTCATTTTTCTAGTTGACATGCCGAACACTGATACTCTTTTTGTAGGATAATAGTTGGTAGACCGTTGAACCCAACCTTTCGTTGATAGTCGTTGAAGAGATTGATATTGAGATGAGACATACTTTGATTCCATAAGCTGTTCCTCTGAAACAATATGAGAAATGAGGCAAACAGCTGTCGAAGAAGCTGCACGGACGTCAGGTTGAGGTGTAGATTTGATTTCCGAAATCTTGGAGGAGTTCTTTGTCCTGACTATCCAATATTCTGCAAAGTTCAGCAAGGAAAAACCCTAGAATCCTTTGTCAAAGAATTGGCCTATGCTGAACAAGTTATGGCGGAGGCCTTCGACGTAAGAGACATATTTTATCGTCAGATTTTCAGAATGATGTCCCCAAATCCTAGTATGGGGGCTGAGTCGTTGTTGTTTCCGAATCTGACTTTCCATTCGGTCGGTCTTTGTAGTTGCTCAGCAGCTCTTGTATTGCCGTCATGTGTGTGGAGCAACCAGAGTCGAGGTACCACACATGATGGATCTACAAAAACAATTAGAGCGCTTTAGGTACCCACTTATAAATGGGTCCTTGCAGATTAGCAGATTTAGGTGTTGGTTCAGATTTGGTTCCTAAATTATTGTTAGTAGGAGCTTTAGCGACCCAAGTCATCTTCGAAGAAGTTGATTGGGCGTGCCCTTTATAAAAGACTTGGCCTTTACGGTTTTTTCGTCTTTTTTGGCGGAGATTTAGGAACCCATTTGGGTTGAACCTTACAGGAAGATTAATTTCAGCGCGGACAAATGCTTTAGTGGGCTTGAGCATGGAAAAGATCTTTTCATTGGATAGTCACCTAAGGTGTTTGGGGATTCGATCTTAACGGGATACCTTACGTGAGAACAAGCATGTTAGCGCCATGCTTTCTTATGGCTGGATCTTGTTTCCTACGGGTAATCCTAGAAGCGTTTGTCCTAGAATGATTTTTCTTATTTCTGAAGTAGAGCCTGTTTCGAAATTTGTACTTCTCAATATGGTCGATTTAAGGAGCAGGTAGAAGCAATTATTTTAAGAGTGGATATAGCTCTTTTATTTCTACGAGTGTCATATATTTTTACAGAATGAGATAATTCTTAAAGGCAGTCAACTCTATGGGCTCCTTCTCTATTTTTAGTTAGACACTCTCGCCTTCGACTCTAGTGCTGGCTCTACGCTCCCTGTAGACGTAAGCAAAGCAGGATTACAGTTAGAATTTTTCTGTTTATTTCTAATTTTCTGATTTTTCGAAGGCGCTTTTTCTTTCTTCACGCTTTTCAGAATGATGTTTTCTCTTGGAGGAGATGCGTGAGAAATGGCTTTTGAGATGGACGAAGCTTTTCCCATCTCTTTTGGAATTCTGTCTTTTCAGCTTCAAAATTCTCTCTTTCTTTATCTAAGGCAGCTCATAATTCCTCTATCTGCTTCACAATAGGAGGTTTGTAGAGATAATTTTTAGAATGTATGATTTTAGCTTCCTCGATATCCGTTTGAGGCTCATGAGGTATAACTAAATCACAGACAGCGTCAAGGGTATTTCCTAGATTTGTTGCTGTCTTTAGTTCTTTACAGTCGAAGGGATTTGAGCCCTATGTGTGTCTTTTCTCTTAGCTAATTC
Organism: Craterostigma plantagineum; assembly: GCA_027422505.1. Classification (NCBI taxonomy): domain Eukaryota; kingdom Viridiplantae; phylum Streptophyta; class Magnoliopsida; order Lamiales; family Linderniaceae; genus Craterostigma; species Craterostigma plantagineum. Next base: position 2,463 of record JAPQWV010003694.1, read on the forward strand.
TAAATCTTCCAGATCGTATGCTTTAGTGAAGTGCCTAAGAGTGTCTCCCCTAAGCCATGTGCTTATGTCGTAAGCTTCTTTTTTTCATTAAGACACAAGGGTTAGTGAAACCTAAGCCTTCAATGTGATTATAGAATTCTTGTTAGGTCCTATGATTAACAACTCTATGATCCTAGGCATGAATTCTAAGTAATTCGATGATAATGATTGACATTTAGAATCGATCGAAAACTCAAATGAAGATTGAGAGAGAGAATTCGCGTAGAGTGAGAAAGTTACTATTGTTTCTCTCTAGAAATTGGATTGCAAGCCTTTCGGATCAATTTCCAAAACTTTCTCTATTCAGCACAATTTGTTTACATGTATTCATACCAAACAAAACTTGTATAAATATCAAACTAGTCCTAATCTAAGGACTACTACACAAAAGCCCCAAATTACAAGGACAACTAATAAAATCAAGCACAATTAAAACATATACTCTACAATCTCTCACTTTTGCTTGATCAGGTTTTCCGCGCTGTTTGTCTCGTCCGGCGTAATACGATCTGCGCAAGCCCAGTGCATGCTCGAAGTTTCTGAGAGTTTCCCTCAGCTTCAGGCACTCCTCGATGTCGTCTAACAACTCCATCAGGAGCGGCTGTTCTCTCTCACAACCTGTGGATCCTCAGCATTGTATCTCTATTGATTTCTTCCAACCTCTGCTCGATATTCTTTTGATGACCTTGAGCGTCCCATCACAAAACTTATGAATCCCAGCTTCAGCGTCATCCTAGTCTTCTTGGCAATTGGAATTGTGGTAGGTGATGCATAGGACTGAGCTGATGTGCACATGATTGCTTGGAATCCCTTCGATCTCAAGGTCCTTTGTTGAGTGTTCGGCCATGTTGACCTCTTCATGTTGCAAGATTTGTCGAACGTCCTTGAGCCGTTGTACTTGATGCTCCTCGGGCATATAATGGTTCGCCCACTGTTCTTCAAAAATAAATTTGTCAAGATATTCATGTGAGTTGACACCGTGTCCTGAAGGGCCCGGTTGTTCTGGAGCTGTTGAGGGAGTAGCTTGGTTTGTGCCAGAGCTACGAGCATGGCCACACTTGCTTATTCATCCGGAAGCAAGGGGTTGAGTGATCGGTGGTGTGGCGGAGGCGTCCGTAGGTGAAAGGTTGGTGGTCAATATAGGTTAAAGTGGTGGTGTGGTGCGTGGTGTGGGTGGTTCGTGTTTGGTTTGGGTTTGAGTTTCACCTGCTCCAGCGCTTGTTTGCGTTGCGCCCGAGCCTTGTCCTTGGCCACTAGTAAATGTCCGTGGCCTCTTCTCCCCTCCTCATGATGGTCCTATCATCAGATCGTCATGTCTGCACGTTGGGCGGGAGCTTTGGCCTCGACAAGTTCAGTCGGTGGCTCAGGATGATCCACCAATCGCCTATAAAGAGATTCTTCGTGCGGCGACCCGGATGGAGAGGCGATCAGGCGGGGCGAGTAAGATGTCGTGGAGCTCGGTGATTGGGACGGTATATGGGTTGAGTGAGGATGGATGGATTATGTAGAGGGTCGGTGAGTGTGGGTTGTGGAGGTGTGAGGTTGGGCTGTGACGAGGTGCCTTTGGGACATGTGCTTTCCCGGTGTCTCTACGGGATGTCTCTATGGGCAGCAAGAAACTCTCTCCATTATTCTGTCTTCAAGCGATTGAACAGCAGCGGAGAGAGCGGCTTGGAATTGCTCGTTCGTGACAAACGGTGCGGAGCCTCCTGGATGTACCAGGACGACTGATGTCGCCTGTTATCAACCCTTGAGCACAACCCGCTCCTCAGGTTGGCTCACAGTCACTGTGAGGTTGTGACTGTATGAGACTTCCACCAATCCTCGAGTCGAATCCTGAAGATTCTCCTCTAAGGGTGTTAAGGAAGGCTCGAGTTGGTCCTACGAACCAGACACCGGTAGATGTGGTTGCGGCTCAAGATTGAGCGAAGAAGTGCCGGCAACACTTGTAGAAGTGGTCAGCACGGTATCTGGTGCGGTGGTTGACGGCCGGAACAGGGACTCCATTTATATACTGAGCCGTCTGGGAGTCCTTCTTACCAGGCTAATCTCCTCATCTGACTCTATCGATGAGGTGACTGTGTGAGGAGAGGGTTCATGCTCCGTGTCCTCATGAGCCTGTTCTGTCACCAATGAAAGTGAACTTTGCCCCATTTCAGCCTCGGGTGTGCTCCTTTGTAGAGGAGCCTCCTCGATAGGCTCTTCAAGCACGCCTACATGTACGGGCACTTCCACTTGTAGTTCGTGTTCAGGAGCCTCGAGCGCCATCTCGGTAGCTACGACGTCTATTAATGAATCATCCACGTCGAGCATTTGCACTTCGACAGAGGGGGCTCCTGTTCAAGCTCCTGAGCGACGTCATCAATCATCGTGTCCTCAGGGCTTTGGTGTTGTGTGGTTGGGGAGGGCTAACTCCAAAATCTGTCGGGGGCCTTCGAATCATCTCCTCGGTGAGGTGATTCTCCCGGCGTTATGTGCAGTATACGTCTCGTCTGCGGTCAGCGAGACGTAGAAGGTTGAGTTGAATGGGCATTGAAGGCTGAGCTAGGTCTACCAGCCTTGGGTTGTGGAAGAACTTGAGCCTTGGTGGCTAATATTTTCCTCCCGGAGGCAGACGAGGAATGTTCTGCTCGTGCATCTCCATATGTTGGCAGATGATGACGGAGAACCATCTCGCATATGGCACGTTTTTTGGACCTTTTGTCTCTTTTTGTCTGATCTGCTCTGCTAGATCGTTCCAGATCAGTTGAGCGAAATCGCAATTCCGCGAGAACACGACTCCGTGAAACATTCGGAGGATGTGGCCGTTGCCTTTGTCGAAGCCTGCGTGCTTCGGGGATAGACACTTATTTGTAATCCCGAATAGTGTCTTGCATGGATGGGGAATCCCGTTGCTTTGCATCTGAGCTAGCTTGCTGAGCGGTGGACGGTACCTCATCTGGAGTAAATCATGCACCAGTTCTGCATCTGACGGAAGGGGGTCGTAGTTTTGGCTGTGAGGGAGGTCGAGCAGAATTCTGAACTCGTTCTTGCCCATGCAGATATGCCTTCTCCCTACAACAGTGGTAAAGTGGTATGCCCCGTCTAAGATGAGGCTCTTGATCATCCCCAAAACTGCTGGAGGTATACCATCGGCACTGATGCCGTCACTGTTAGTGCATGCCATAGTGGATGGCCTTGCAGAATGGACACGATAATGTCATCTAGACACGGGAAGGTGTTCAGGTCTAACTGAAAGTTCGTGTCGTGGACGTTGAGATATAAAGCCTTCTCGTAAATGTGGTTGTATGTAGGGTATTGATCCATCTGAAACATAAAACATATAAAAAGTTCATTAGTTCAAAATTTTATTTTAGTCGAAAATTGATTAATTTCATCAAACTGTAATATTGTATCAAGTCATGACATGTTTGATGAATTTTGAATTGAAATCGTGTAGTATGCATATAGTATGATTGATTTTGGAAAATGTAATGGCATGATAGTAATTTCGAAATAAACATGTACTGCGTGAAAAAGAGTTCGAAATTTTATATATATATATATATATATATATTATATATATATATATTAATGGAACCTACATATAAATGGATCATTATAACTTAGAATTAATGAAGATTCTCAGTATTACTAGAAAAGCTTACGATATCATTTATTTTAAGGTTTTCTATAATTTAGGGTTTTCGGTATTTGGGGTTTTCGTGATATTTAGGGTTTTGATAATTTCAGGGTTTTGAGACTTAGAGTTTGGAAATTTCAAAATTAGGTGACTTAGTAAATATATTGATATAATAATATTTTGTGCTCAGATATTCGATCTGTAGGGAACTCACCAGGATTGTCGACTGATTTTATCAGGAGGACAGTTAGGTGAATCATTCAGCTACAATGCGTAAACACCTATGTGATATTTATGTGCTTCTATGTGATTAAATGAATTACGTGTTTTACGTACGTCTCACGTGAAAATATGTTTTTATGTTATCACGTTTATATGCGTGGCATATGCATATCATATCACAGGGGTGAAATATTTACACCGTATTGAGACGGTAACGATTTGAGATATTGATGAGCGGGGTAGACTGAGATGATTGTGATTGTGACTCGTTGAGGAGTCGAGGTTGGTACTCATATGACACCTGACGGCAGACAAGCGTGATCGATATGTCTACTCGGACGTGAACGTCCCGAGGTGCAAAACCGTCGTGATTTTATTTTTAGCGGAGGGAACGACCTGACAGGGCAGTTGCGTGAACGTCAAAACGCTGTAGGTGTAGGCTACCGCTTACGAGAGAGCGACCTAGTAGGGCAGTTGCGTGAACGTCAAAACGCTGCTAGTGTAAGCTTCCGTTATGTTATAGGCACGCGAGGTGTCGAGTCTGACCTAGGGCCCTGTGTTGTGTGGTTTGAGACAGGATTGTGGGAAAAGAAATAGTGAACATTGCATGTGAGATATTGGGATCGGGAATGAGCGTTCATGTGCATACATGCATTTATTCACCTACTGGGCAAATCGCTCAGTGTTTACGTGTTGTAGGTACTGAGTCTGACGCCGACGTGCGTCAGGACTGAGGCGGCTGGTGGCGGTGTTCCACGGACTTTTGAGGGCAGGGCGGTTACATGGATGAAGACCTGTGGAGCGACAATATGGTTTTGTTCTTTTGACATTTTGGGGCGACGGCCTTTGTATAGACTTGACTCTGTAGATAACATTTTGTTGTAACATATTTTATTTTAGGAAAAAGTTTTTGTTAGACGGCCTTCCGCGCTTACGTTGCGGAAAATCCGCCACTAATCGTACTTACAAACGAGGGTCGTCACAGGTGGTATCAGAGCGTAGGCTTTAGATTCTGAAGACTGTCCATGTACCGCCGCTCAAAAGCCTGGAGAACCAGCCTGCCCTGTAAGTTAAATGCTTGATTATGTCACTACATGTTATCTGATATGTGCTTTATGTTGTTAATTATAGATAATAGTTGAAAAATGCCAAGGACACGTAGTGAGCATGTGGGTGAATCCAGCCGTAGGGCTGAACCTGATTCCCCTCCCCCTGAAAGGGACTCTATCCTACGACTGACTGAATCAGTTCAGCGTCAATCTGTTCAAATCAATTGCCAACCAGATCAAATCGACGAGCTACTTAATCATAGAAGATATGTTTATATACAGCCGCATACCAGAAGATGAAAAAGTCATGTGTGCTGTTTCAATGTTGAGAGGAAATGCCGCTTCTGGTGGGACACTGTGAAGGTCTTGGAAGACCCAGTGGTAATGTCGTGGGAACGATTTAGAGAATGTTCCACGGCAAATATTTTACTGCTCATGAACAGGAACGACGGATGCTAGAATTTATGAAGCTTAGGCAAGGAGGAATGCCTGTGGACTCAATATATCCGCAGATTCGAGGAGTTGTCCCGTTTTGCTCCTCACATGGTGGCGACAAACCTATTGAAGGTGACGAGGTTCAATACGGGCCTCAAACCTGAACTATATCGTGACCTAAGTATTTCGGGAGCCAGACAGATGGAATTTACCCAAGTAGCGGAGCGGGCCATGATAGCGGAGCAGGCTGAGGCTCAGATTTATGAAGCTCGGGAGGCGAAGAAGAGAAAGGATAGTCAACAAGGACCTGGAAATGACCGTAAACGCCAATTTTCAACAAAGGCCAAGGTAACAAGGAAATCGCCAAGGCCAACAGAATTGGCGCCCGATGCTGAACCAGGGACCCATGAATACTCCGAATAGACCCCCAAATTCTGCACCCCAGTGCAGGCAGTGTGACCGCTATCATTTTGGAGTATGCTATAGGTCCGGAGCTAACCCAAACCCTCAATATTTTAGGTGCGGAAACATGGGTCATTATGCTAGGAACTGTGATGCACCTTCACCCCGAAACCCAAACCAACCAGCGGTTCGACCTCCACCTGTACGGCTCGAGTTTTTACGCTGACTAATGAAGAAGCTAAAGCAAATCCTTCTGTGGTGACGGGTACGCTACTATCTATAACGTGCCCACTTCTGTGCTAATTGACTCTGGAGCCACACATTCGTTTGTGTCGGCTAAGTATGTGACGAAGGTAGGAATATCCCCTACCTCCTCTGAATGCAACTATTAGTTACTCTACCACATGGGGATCCGACGCATACCAACCAAGTACTGAAAGGATGCGTCGTAGTTATTGAGGGTAGGAACTGAGTGCCGACCTGATTGTAATTCCGATGAACGACTACGATGTCATCTTCGGAATGGATTGGCTTTCAAGATATGGAGGCATCATAGATTGCAACAAGAAGGTCGTTAAATTTCAGCTGCCTGAAGAAGAAGCATTCACTTTTTTCGGGTAAGCGAATAAGAATAGTATTCCACGAATATCAGCTCTGAAGGCTCAACGACTTTTGAGGTCAGGTTGTGAGTCTTATCTCGTGTATGCGATGAAGGCAGAGGACTTACCTCAGCCGGAACTAAAAGACGTACCCATAGTCAACGAGTACGCTGATGTATTTCCCGATGATCGCCCGGGGTTACCCCTGATCGAGAAATACAATTCACAATAGATTTGATACCGGGGTCAGCCCCAATCTCTAAAGCCCCCTATCGTCTAGCACCGAATGAGTTGAAAGAGTTGAAGGAACAACTAGAGGACTTATTATCCAAAGGGTTTATCCAGCCAAGTTTTCACCGTGGGGCGCACCCGTTCTTTTGTGCGAAAGAAGGATGGGTCGATGCGACTGTGCATCGACTACTGAGAATTGAACAAGATCACGATCAAGAATAAATATCCCTTACCAAGGATCGATGATTTATTCGATCAGCTACAAGGAGCGACGGTATTCTCGAAAATTAACCTCCGTTCGGGATACCATCAGCTAAAGATTAGGGAGGTAGATGTTCCTAAAACCGCATTCAGTACAAGGTACGGCCATTATGAGTTTTTCGTCATGCCTTTTGGACTGACAAATGCTCCAGCTGCTTTTATGGACCTAATGAACCGAGTCTTTAAAGACTATCTCGAACGGTTGTTATCGTCTTTATCGACGATATTCTGATCTATTCTAAGACGAGGGACGAACACAAAAGTCATTTGCGAACTGTCTTAGGAATCCTGCGAGAGAAACAACTCTATGCCAAATTCAAGAAGTGTGAATTCTGGCTTGAGCGAGTAGCCTTCTTGGGACACGTGATTTCTGGGAATGGAATCTATGTGGACCTGAGTAAGATCAAAGCTGTGAATAACTAGGCGCGACCTACTACTCCTACTGAGGTCCGGAGTTTTCTGGGACTCGTGGGATACTACCGTAAGTTTATAGCGGACTTCTCCAGTATTGCCTCTACATTAACCAATCTGACGATGAAGAACATTCCATTCAAATGGACTGAAGCATGTGAGCAGAGCTTCCAGGAATTGAAGAAATGTCTTACCTCTGCCCTGATATTGACAATACCATCGGGAACCGGAGGATTAGCAGTCTACAGCGATGCTTCGAAGAATGGCCTGGGCTGCATGCTGATGCAGAACGGAAAGGTGATTGCTTATGCGTCACGACAGTTAAAGGAATACGAGAAAAACTACCCAACCCATGACCTAGAACTAGCAGCAGTGGTTTTTGCTTTGAAGATCTGGAGACATTATCTCTACGGAGAGAAGTGTGAGATCTTCACAGACCATAAAAGCTTGAAGTATTTCTTCACTCAGAATGAATTGAATATGCGACAGCGGTGATGGTTAGAACTAGTAAAGGACTACGATTGCGTTATCAGCTATCATCCGGGCAAGGCAAACGTAGTCGCAGATGCGCTAAGTCGAAAAGCGGTGAATGCAGAGTTACATCAACTGGGAATAGAGATAGTCAATTTAGGCGAAGTTGAAGCAAAACTAGCAGCATTAATCCTTCAACCCACGCTGCTAGAACGGATCAGGAAGACGCAAGAGAAAGACGAACTCTATCTGAAAATGAAAGATGCATTACCCGAGGATTTTAAAATACGAGAGGATGGAGCTTTATTATACAAGAATCGTCTTTATGTACCTGACAATGAGGAGTTACGACAAACGATAATGAAGGAAGCACATGCGACCACATACTCGGTACACCCAGGAGCCGCGAAGATGTATCAAGATTTGCGAATAATGTACTGGTGGCCAGGAATGAAGAAAGACGTCGCTGCATTCGTGAACCAATGTATGACTTGCCAATTGATTAAAGCAGCACACCAGCGACCCGGTGGAACCCTACAACCTCTACCCATTCCAGAATGGAAGTGGGATCATATCACGATGGATTTCGTCATTGGTTTACCTAAGACGACGAAAGGCCAGGATGCTATTTGGGTGATTGTGATCGCCTGACCAAGTCGGCTCATTTCCTTCCAATCAGTTCTACTTTTTCCATGGAACGCTACGCTGAATTGTATATTCAGGAAATTATTCGACTCCATGGAATTCCAACCTCTATCGTCTCGGACCGAGATTCGAGATTTCTATCGAATTTTTGGCAGAGCTTACAGAAAGCAATGGGAACTAAACCTCATTTAGCACTGGTCATCCCCAGACTGACGGGCAGTCCGAACGAACGATTCAGACTCTCGAGGATATGCTACGGGCATGTGTGCTCGATTTCAAGGAAACTGGAGTAAGTATCTGCCGCTAATAGAGTTTTCGTACAACAATAGTTTCCACGCTACAATCGGAATGGCACCGTACGAGGCGTTATATGGGCGCAAGTGCCGATCCCCAGTCCATAGGGACGAATTGGTGAGCGAACACTGTTAGGACCCGATATGATCCGAGAAATAACACAAGCTATAACGAAGAGTCGGGAAAGAATGCGAATCGCACAGAGTCGTCAGAAAAGTTATGCAGATCATCGACGACTACCTTTGGAGTTTGCAGAAGATGATCAAGTGTTCCTTAAGATTTCCCGATGAAAGGAGTAAAACGCTTTGGAAGAAAGGCCAAGTTAAGTTCCAGATACATAAGCCCCTTCAGCATTATCAGGCGAGTCGGTGAAGTTGCGTACCAATTAGAATTACCAGCTTCATTATCGGTGAAGGCGAGCCACGTGATCCAGAACGAGCTTCTGTATCAGCAGCTCAAGCCTGACTTGAGTTACGAAGAAGGCAGTAGAGATTTTGATGTATGAAATGAAACGACTTCGGAATAAGAATATTCCGTTAGTCAAAGTGTTGTGGCGGAATCAATCAGTTGAGGAAGCCACTTGGAACGTGAAAACGATATGAGGGTTTGTTATCCCGAGTTATTCCCATCGGCGTAATTTCGGGGACGGAATTTTTTTAAGGGGGAGGATGTAATACCCGTAAATTTAATACGGGATTTCGAATGTAATTAGTAATGTTATTTTCGTAAATTAGGAATATTAGCAAAGAAATTAATTGGAACTATTTTGAATTAGTTTGGAGGATGATTAAAAGAGTTAAATAAATAATACTATCAACATAATGTTGGGCCATATTAAATAAGTTAGAAATAAAGCCCATGAGTCCAACAATACAAATTAATGAATATGTTACTTAAGTCTATGGAAAAGATCATCGTCACCTCTTGTCTAACCACTCCCAAGTTTCGAGACTTTTAAGTATATCCAACATTTTACATGAAAACCACACCAAGGAAGTAACACACTTGAGAAGAGATAACTAAAGCTAAGAACAAGAACGTGTAGGAGCTTCATCAAATTCAAACTGTAATCTTAGAAGAAAAGAGAAGAGGTATACTTACTATATTTTAATATGTATGTACATACATGGTTATGTAGTTCAGCATGTTTAGAAAACCCTAGAATTAATTTATGTTCATAAGCACTTTTGAAACATCTCGAGATTTGATACTTCGAGGAATACAAAAATCTTAGGCTCAAACATGCTTATAATATACTTACTTCTTCACGTGATTATGTGGCAATTATAGATAGTTCGAAAACTGCTATGATTAGAAAACGTAGAGGGGTTCGATCATGAGTGTTTATGCGATATATTTTTGGTAATCACGAATTTTATAGTGTTCGAATTCAATCAGTGCTCTAGAAATATGATTTTGGGCTGTATCGTATTATGGGTGTAGCTTGAATGTCGAAAAGTTTAGTAATAAGGGTCTTCGAAAGAATTAGGATTAGTTGCATATATGATCTCAAGAAGTATAAATCTCGTAAGGGTAATTGTAATCTCAAGAACTATAAAATGTTGTAACAATATATCGAGAACCATATGAATTAAAGGATGTCGATATGTTAGGAGTATTACAAGGATTTCGAGATATAATAAGGCAAAACTTCGAGATGTATCATAGATGGAATTTCGAGATAATAATGCAAGATCTCGAGATGACTCATGAAAAGATTTCGGAATGTACGATGAATATATCTCGACATTTTATAAGCATGTTATAAGTCTCGACATTTAATTCCCTAACAAAGTTCTCGACCACATGCAATGATTAGACCTACCAATTTCCTAATTATACACACACGTGTTTACTAATTAAAATAAGGGAATATTTCTGTTCAGGCCCCCTAAAGTTTTCATTTACCTGTCAGACCCTGTCAGAAAATGAATAAGTTTAAGAGACCCACTTTTTGTAAAAATCAAGTAAAGGACCCAAAAAAGAATTTGACGAAAATACCCTGTGCTATTTTTTTTCCAGCGGAAGTCGCGCGTGCTTTTTTGGTCTTATATGAACCGTTACTTTTACTTCATTATATGTTATACAGTTACAGCATAGTGTTACTATACAAAACACAATACGTTATTTTCAGCAACATTGTGTTACTTAGCTACTGCAAAACGTTATCAACAGAATTTTTTTCGAACTCATTTTTCTTACACTGAATCGAGCACAAAAAATCCGATGACCCATCTAACCGATTCGACATGTCATGTTGTCATTATGATATTGACGATGCACGAGGTGGAATTTGCTTGTCTAATTAGGTGTAAATTCGAAAAATAATGGTAAATCGAATCTAGATGTCGACATAAATTGCAAATAATCAGTATAAATTCGAGGTACCCATGAGAAATCGAGGTCTATTTTACCTTATTGAGTCAATAACACCGAGATTTTATGCAGTTTTCATCGTTTTTAGTGTCGTTTGTGACTTTCGTTGTATTTCCCCCGATCCATTGGTTGAATACAGAATTTGTTATTTACGACAAACATAGCGTTATTACCTTTCAGCGACGTGTTACTTCTAAGTCTACATTTGTTATTAACCATAAGATATTTGTATTTTTTGCTATGTTATAAGTATTTCTTTTATACACGATTTAGGGAAAATATAATATCCGTTTCTTGCAACTAATCTGTATAATTCGAAGTACCCATGAGAAATTGAGGTCTATTTTACCTTATTAAGTCAATAATGACGTGATTTATGCAGTTTTCATTGTTTTTTTAGTGTCGTTTGTGATTTTAGTTCTTTCTATCCCGGTCCATATTTGTTTACAGAATGTGTTATTTACGACAAACGAGGCGTTATTACCATTCAACGACGTGTTACTCTAAGTCTACATTTATTATTAACCATAAGATGTTTGTTATTTTTGCTATGTTATAAGTATTTCTTTTTTTACACGATTTAGGGAAATATAATATCCGTTTCTTGCAACAAATCGGTATAAATTCGAGGTACCCATGAGAAATTGAGGTCTATTTTACCTTATTGAGTCAATAATGACGTGATTTATGCAGTTTTCATCTGTTTTTTTAGTATCGTTTGTGATTTTTGTTCTTTTTATCCCGATCCTATTATTTGTATACAAAATGTGTTATTATGACAAACAAGACGTTATTAACTTTCAGCGATGTATTAGTTTTGAGTCAACATTTGTTATTACCTGAAGACATTTGTTATTTTTGTGAAACTTATCAACATTCATATGAAATTGACGATAATTTCAACATATACGGTCATAGCATCTGCAGTCTTAGCAATTTCTTCGATTTGGGTTTATCACATGTAATAACATCGATAGTTGCCTTGGTTAAACCCATTTATAAATAATATTGATTTCTCTGTTGCGGATCTCACGAGCGCGACGGTGTCGGGACGGAATCTTAAAATTTTGTCGACGCAAACAATAAAATATCTGTAGATCGAAGCATGTTTCTAGTTGAAATTGAAGGTAATACACGTAGATTCGAGAGACCCATAGCCTTAGTTTCTCGCGCCACCGTAGAATTTCTGAATTGTTCGACGGGATATTACAAAAATTTTTATGGACAGTTTAATGTGGTACCATAAGGGTTTAATTGTTACCAATAGAGTGTTATTTGTTATAAAATTGCCGTCTATGCACTAGGGTTTCTGGATAATTTGTTATCATCTATGCGCTAGGGTTTTTGGGTAGTTTTGGGATTTAGGACTTACGGGTTCGAGGTTAAGATTAAGGGTTTACGACATGAAATTTTGGGAGAACGATCCACGACTTGTGAAGGTTATTTCTACAATCTTAAAAAAATTTGAGGTTCGGGATGTAGGATTTAGGTTTTAGGGTTCGGGCCTCGGATTAGGGTTTTGAGCTTAGTATTTTATATTTGTGGTCTATAAATGCTATTAGTACTTTAATGTTGATGTTTGAACATGTTCGTGGTGCAATTCATATAATGTTATGTTCATTGAAAGATGTGATAGCCTATGTTTTGCAATGGAGGACTATATATTTATATATCTATTGAGATCAATATTCGTCTATTGACATCAAATTTCCTTATTGTGTCTTTTAAAGGAATGTGGTGATTAAACTTCATCAAATTATATTTACATGAACATCCATATTAAACATTCATTTATGAGGGTATCAGTATTGATCAATGTGTTATTAGTTGAGTTCATGCTGTTTTTCTTTACCTAACATGTGTTAATGTAGTACAATTTGAGAAAGTCCTGTAAATATTCTCTGACAATTCTGTTAAATTCTCTGACGGTCCAGAAGCTTCTAGAATATTCTCAATGAAGTATTTTTTTTACTGTATATGTGTTATATTTGTTGGGTAAACTGTTACTCACTTAAAAAACATTTTAGTCTTAGAGAAAGCTAAATTTCTCAATTTCACGGTTATCAACTTATTTTTCTTTTAATATTAAGACTCATTGATTCGATTTTATCTTATTCAGTCGCTTTTTGTTCGGCCTTTGAAGTCGATATGAATTGATTTCTGAACGAAATTTTTGATTTGGGGTGGAAGCACGAATTCACTCGATACATAAAATTTGTCTATTAGTAAGCCCATCTGAAATTGAGGACGAAAAACTTTATTCAGTCACGAACGCTAAGATTATGCAGTTTTCATCTGTTTTTTAGTGTCGTTGTGATTTTCATTTATTCCGTTCGATCCATTACTTGTATACAGAATCTATTATTGATGACAAACAAGGCGTTATTATCTTTCAGTGATGTGTTACTTATGAGTCAACATTTGTTATTAACCATAAGACATTTGTTATTTTTGGCTATGTTATAAGTATTTCTTTTTTACACGATTTAGGGAAAAATATAATATCCGCTTCTTGTAACTAATCGGTATAAATTCGTGGTACCATGAGAAATTGAGGTCTATTTTACCTTATTGAGTCAATAACGCGGAGATTATGCAGTTTTCATATGTTTTTTAGTGTCGTTTGTGATTTTCGTTTTATCCCTTTCGATCCTTTACGTGTATACAGAATGTGTTATTCACGGACAAAGAAGGCGTTATTGCCTTTCAGCGACGTGTTACTTCTAAGTCAACATTTGTTATTAACCATAAGACATTTGTTATTTTTGGCTATGTTTAAAGTATTTCTTTTTACACGATTTAGGGAAAATATAATATCTGTTTCTTGCAACTAATCGGTATAAATTCGAGGTACCCATGAGAAATTGAGGTCTATCTTACCTGATTGAGTCAATCAACACGGAGATTTATGCAGTTTTCATCTGTTTTTTAGTGTCGTTTGTGATTTTCATTTTATTCCTTTCGATCCATTACTTGTATACACAATGTGTTATTTACGACAAACAAGGCGTTATTATCTTTCAGCGATGTGTTACTTCTAAGTCAACATTTGTTATTATCTATAATGCATTTGTTATTTTTTGCTATATTCGTTATTTCTGACGATTAAGCTGCAACTTAGATATACAAATCATACCCACGATCAAATTAACAATAATTTCAATATATTAGGTCATAAACTTTGATATTTTCGGCTACAGTCTCAACGATTTCTGTTATTTGTATATATCAGTTTTTTCTAGCTTCCATAAATCTTTTGAAGATTTTTTTCAATCTCAACGATTTATGTTCATCATTTCGGCTCCAATGTCAACGATTTCTGACGATTACAGCTGCAAATTAGCAATACAAATCGAGCTTGAAGTTTTTTTAAGAGAATTCAGCTTGCAGCGAAAATCGCTCGTTGGAGAAGACGATGGCAAAGGCTTGTAAATTTCGCATCTGTTAGAGGGTATATATGTCATATCGCATAGTTTGGGTCTTTTTCTCTAAGAGTTTTGAAAAGTAGGTCCTTAATGCTAAATGGAACTTTATTGGAGCCTGAACACTGTTTAAACATCTTAACTGGCCTGACAGATAATTAACCCTTAAAATAACCATCAAAGAACCTAAAAGCACACGTGGTGGCTATATGCAACTTTTGAGTATAACTAGTATAGTTTTACGTAGAACCTTAGGGATGCCTGTGTGTATATACTATTGTTGAATACTTTAATAATGCATCACCATTTATAAGAAAACACCTACGGATGAGTGTGTGTGGGAGTATATATACATATGAGTATATATATATATATATATATATATATATATATATATATTAATGGAACCTACATATAAATGGATCACTATAACTTAGAATTAATGAAGATTCTCAGTATTACTTCAAAAGCTTACGATATCATTTATTTTAAGGTTTCTATAAATTTGGATTTTCGGTTATTTTAGGGTTTTCGTGATTTTTAGGGTTTTGATAATTTTAGGGTTTTGAGACTTAGGTTTTGGAAATTTCGAAATTAGGTAAACTTAGTAAATATACTGATATAATAATATTTTGTGCTCAGATATTCGAACTGTAGGGAATTCACCAGGATTGTGACTGATTTATCAGGAGGACAGGTAGATGAATCATTCAGCTACAATGTGTAAACACCTATGTGATATTTATGTGCTTCTATGTGATTAAATGAATTACGTGTTTACGTACGTCTCACGTGAAAATATGTTTTTATGTTATCACGTTTATATGCATGGCATATGCATATCATATCACAGGGGTGAAATATTTACACCGTATTGAGACGATAACGATTTGAGATATTGATGAGCGGGATAGACTGAGATGGTTGTGATTGTTGACTCGTTGAGGAGTCGAGGTTGGTACTCATATGACACCTGATGGCAGACAGGCGTGATCGATCTGTCTACTCGGGCGTGAACGTCCCGAGGTGCAAAACCGTCGTGATTTTATTTTTAGCGGAGGGAGCGACCTGACAGGCAGTTGCGTGAACGTCAAAACGCTGTCGGTGTAGGCTACCGCTTACGGAAGAGCGACCTGGTAGGGCAGTTGCGTGAACGTGAAAACGCTGCTAGTGTAAGCTTCCGTTAGTTATAGGCGCGCGAGGGGTGTCGAGTCTGACCTAGGGCCCTGCGTTGTGTGATTTGAGACAGGATTGTGGGAAAAGAAAGAGTGAACATTGCATGTGAGATATTGGGATCGGGAATGAGCGTTCATGTGCATACATGCATTTTATTCACCTATTGGACAATCGATCAGTGTTTACGTGTTGTAGGTACTGAGTCTGACGCCGACGTGTGTCAGGACTGAGGCGGCTAGCGGCGGTGTTCCACGGACTTTTGAGGGCAGGGCGGTACATGGATGAAGACCTGTGGAGCGACAATAGGATTTTGTTCTTTTGACATTTTGGGCTACGGCCTTTGTATAGACTTGACTCTGTAGATAACATTTTGTTGTAACATTTTATTTAGGAAAAAGTTTTTGTTAGACGGGCCTTCCGCGGCTTACGTTGCGAAAAATCCGCCACTAATCGTACTTAGAAAACGAGGGTCATCACACTGGCCCTACGCTCCCTGTGGACGTAGGTGAAATGGAATTAGTCTTAGCACTTTTAATAGAATTATTAATGCACTTTTCATCTTTCGAGGGCGACTTTTCGATTTTCACGCTTTCCATAATAGCGTGAGAGGTAGTTTGGGAGGATGAGGAAGCCTTGAGATTTTCCATCTCCTTAAAGAATGTTTCTTTTCAGCTTCGAAATTCTCTAGTTCTTTATCTAGTTTCGCCTGTGACTCCTCTATCTGTTTTATTAGAGGAGGTATGTAGAGAGAATTTTTATAATGAACGTCTTTGACTTCCTCGTTGTGTGCTTGAGATTCAGGAGGTAGAACTTGAACTAAATCACGGACATATGTTAAGGAAGGTTTCATATTTCTTTCTCTTTCATTTTAGTTCAGTGTAGTCAAAGGGATCTCAGGTCCATGTGAGGCTTTTCTCATAGATGAATCATAATTGTTTTGGTACGTCGATTCAGTGAATTCTCTAAGAGAGGTTACTCCAAACCCATGTGCTTAATATCATATATTTCTTTCTCCGAAGTACACGTGAGTTGGTAAAACCTATGCCTCTATAGGATTATAGAACTCTATATCCTTGGGCTTGTTCAAGAATATCGTCTGTTCGGATTGTCCCCTGTGCGTAAGAGATCATCTAATTTCTTAATTTTTGCATACAACTTCTTGCGTTCCTCACTAAGGAGAACATAATTATTTTCTACCGTTAGCTTAGCGGCTTGACAGGCACCTAGTTCCATACTAAGCTCACTAACCTTAGCATTTGATATTTCTAATTCAGCTTCTATGTTAGTGATCTTAGTGGTAGCTTCAGTTATCCTACATTATGGTAGCTTTCTCATTCAGATTCCTAACCAGGCAATTGTAGTTATTTGCTAACCTATCTTCTAATTCCTTAATCTTTCACTATGTTGTCCTATTGAGGTTGACTAGTCTTTCTAGAATGTAGGCTCTTAGTAAGTTCTTCTATTTTAGCACTAGAGCTTCTAAGTTCTGATTCGAGACTATCTATCTTCTCCTGAGATCTTGCAAGTTTATCCTCTACTTCCTTAATACTTTTCTGCTCACGTTTCATGTTAGCATATTGTGTTTGATATGATTCTAACATGGTCAATAATTTGGAAGAAGAGACTACCTCTTTGACGAGATGGATGCATTGTCTTCGTCCGTCAGGTTGGATTTTTCGGCGTCCGATGAATTGTTGAAACGGGCCATGAGGGCTAAATTCTCTTCTTCAGAACTCGACGTGTCCTCGAGACATTGGTCTTGTTCGGCCATGAGAGCTACTCCAGCTTCCTTCTGTTTAGTCAATTGGAGGCTTCTGGAGTACTAGTTGGCATCTCTCTTCTTTGTAAGAGTGCACCTCTCTGGCCAAGTGACCTGGCTTGCCACAGTTGAAGCATTGTTAGCCTCTTTTGGGTTCTTGACCTCGGAGCTCTCTGGTGCACGTTCTTGGTTTTTAGAGCTTGTAGTCCGAAGTCTGTTGGCTGAGGTTGAAGACTTCTTCTTGAAGTTCTTCTTACTCATCATTTTCCTAGTAGAGCCAACTGCTTTCCTAGGGCTTTCATGTTTGGCTCGACGTCGGAGTCCGACTCTTCTTCCGACTCTGAAGGAGAAGGAGGCCTAACGATCTTTTCTTTTCTTGATTTTGAGCTCCTCTTCTCCGAGACTAAGGCAACAGTGTCTTCGGTCTGTTTGCCCTTCTGCTCCTTGTGAATCTCGCTTATATCATCCTCATATTGTGCGAGATTGTCAAACACGGCATGGATATCCAACTCCTCTAGATCTTTATTTTGTCGAAATTGAGTGGATATGTTTTCTTCCATTCCGCGGGCACAGAAGACATAAATCTGATGTTTGTCTCCGTATTGGTCTTTGTGATTTCTATCCTTCTCATCTCGTTGAGAAGAGTGAGGTATCTTTGGTAGATTATATAGACTCTCCTCTGGCTTTGCTTTGAAGGAGTCGTAAGCAGTGAGAATGTTCGCCTTCTTGGCATTTATGCCAACTTCCGTCCTCTGCATCATCCTATGCAGTTCATCCCACATTCCTTTAGCCGATGAAAGGCTATCAATCTGTCTATATATGTCGTTGGGGGTGCCCTGCATGAGGGTATTCATGGCTACTAGATCAGCCTTAGCCGAGCCCTCTTCTCGATTGTGTACTCCCTAGGCTCCTTCAGTCGCCTAGATGCGGGAATTTGAGGGGTTGCCGTTTCATCACCGGGGACATGCACCCAAAACTGTGCGGGTCCTTCTTCTAGTGATTTCATTAAATTCTCGGCTTGATCTTTTAAAGCGATGAAATTGAGGAAGCGGCTTCTCCACACGGTATATTCGCCTCGTTGCAAAATCGGCGGACGTTTTGTCATTTCCGAGCGAGTATGCATCAATTTTGTGTTGTGTTGAGTTGTTAAAGGATCTTCGTTAAGTGTTTTGAACGGAAGATGATGTAATGTGCTTCACAAGTGACAAAGTTCGTTAGTAACTTTTGATTCGAGAAATAATTCGAGAATTATTTCCGATTCAATCTTTAAAGTTTGATTGAAAATAATTTCGTCGAAATAGAATATAATGTGTACTGTTCTCGTGCGAGAAAGTCTGTCAGCGAAATATTTCCCGAGCGAAGTAAATTGCTCAAAATCGTTCGGTCGAGAAAAGTTTCCTGATCGTGAATTATTTCGATCGTAAAGAAACAGTACGTTAATAATTTCTCGAAAAGTCAAAATAAATCTGTTGACTGGAAAAGTTTCTCGCGTGTAAATGATTTCGCCTGGTCAAGTTAAGGTCTGACCGAAAAAGTTTTTTTGAGAGAAAGTTTTTACGCATGCAAAGTCAAATTGGTCTCTCTCAAAAATGATTTTCGCTGAATATGCTCGAGAAATATTTCTCACGAAAATCGTTTCTAGTGTTGACGATTCTAGCACTGACTTCGTATTCTGACCGAGAAAAATTCTTGCGCCAAGTTTCTCGATCGAGAAATTAATCCATCATAAACTAGCGAGAAAAATTAGAACGATCGAGAAAAACTTCGCAGAATACGATTAACACAGATTCAAGCAAAAACAAGGAATTAGACGGTGAAATTTCAGGTAATTGCTCGCAATCATTTACTAACTACGCACGAACAAGCAATTAAACACGTTATGACCAAAGTATGTCGAATTGATCAAAATCAGAACGTGTTCTTCATGTTCTTCGCAAACAGTAAATCACAGAATTACGTGCGATCATCAGAAACACTTATACAAGCACAGAAACATCAAATTCAAGTCAATTAAGCACAGAATTATGCTATTGGATCGAAAAAAAATTTCGCGCCAAACTGTTCTACGATGAACAGTAATCAGAAAATGATTTTCGAATGAAGATGAGAGAGAGAATTCGTGTAGAGTGAGAAAGTTACTACTGTTTCTCTAGAAATTGAATTGCAAGCCTTTCGGATCAATTTCCAAAACTTTCTCTATTCAGCACAATTTGTTTCAATTTGTTTACATGTATTTATACCAAACAAAACTTGGTATAAATATCAAACTAGTCCTAATCTAAGGACTACTATACAAAAAGCCCCTAATTACAAGGACAACTAATAAAATCAAGCACAATTAAAACATATACTCTACAATTCTATATCCTTGGGCTGATTGAGAAGGTAGTCTGTTCAGAGTGTCCCTTCGTGTAAGAATATCGTCTAATTTTTTTATTTTAGCGTACAACTTCTTACGTTGTTCTCCCAAGAGAGTAAAGTTATTTTCCACCGTCAATTTGGCGGCACAGGCATCTAGTTCCTTCACAAGTTCACCAACCTTAGTATTAGATTTATCTAATTCGGCTTCTAGATGGGTGATATTGGAAGTCGCTTAGGTTAATCTACAATTGAGATTAGCTTTCTCATTGAGATTTCTAATCAAGCAATTATAGTTATGTTCTAGCCTGTCTTCTAACTCCTTAATTTTAAATCATGTGTCTCTTTTGGAGGATTCTTAATTTGAAGGTTGCTAGTCTTACTAAGTCTTAAGCTCTCAGTTAGCTCCTCTATTTTGTCATTAGAGCTTCTAAGTTCTGATCCAAGACTAGTAACTTTCTACTGAGTCTCAACTAGTTGCTTCTCTACTTTCCTAACGCTTTTCTGCTCACGTTTCATGTTAGTGTATGCTAATTGATACGATTCTAACATGGTCAATAACGTGGAAGGAGAAACTACCTCCTGTGAAGATTTGGATGCACGGTCTTCGTCCCTCGTGTTTGAGGTTTCCGTCAGAATGTTCGTCTAGGCCGGCCATTAGGGCAAGATTCTCTTCCTCGTGCTGTGCGAGATTGTCAAACATGGCATGGATATCCAGCTCCTCAAGGTCTTTATTCTATCGGGTCTGATTGGATATCTTTTTCCATGCTAAGGGCAGAGAGGAAAGATATCTGATGTTGGTTTCCATGTTTGTCTTCGTGATTTTGATTTTCTCAACTCATTCAAGAGGGTGAGATCTCTCTGGTAGAGATCGTATTAGCACTCCTCCGGTTTAGCTCTGAATGAATCGTAAGTTGTGAGAACGTTTGCCTTCTTGGCCTTGATACCGGCTTCAGTTCGTTGCATCATCTTGTGCAGTTCATCCCACATCCCTTGGCGGTTGGAATACTATCAATATGTCGATATATCATTTGGGATTCCTTGCATAAGGGTGTTCTTGGCTATTAGGTCAGCTTTAGCTCTCACTCTTTCCTCCGCAGTATATTCCCTAGGCTCATTTAGTCGTCTAGAGGCAGGAATTGGAGGGTTTGCAGTGTTGTCACCGGGCACGGTTACCAGAACTGAGCTGGACCTTCCTCGATTGATGAGAGAATGTCTTCTGCCTGTTCCTTTAGCTCTATGAAGATTAGAAATCGGCTTCTCCATACGGTATATTCGCCTCTCTTTAGAATCGGGGAACGATTATCGTTTCAAGCGAGTAGGCATCCATTTTATCTTTGAGTTGATGTGGGATCTTCGTTTGTTGTTTTGATTATTTGAACTGATGTTACGTGCTTCACAAGTAGCAAATTAGTTAGTAGCGTTCGATATTAAAGCAGTCGAGAATTATTTTCGATTCAATCTTTAAAGTTTGATCAAAATTAATTCGTCGAGAAAAATTGTCATTGTTACTGTTCTCGTGTGAGAAAGTACGTCAGCGAAAAAATTACGAGCGAGAGAAGTTCAAAATCTTTCGATCGAGAAAAATTCCTTGATCGTGAATTATTTCGATCGCAAAGAACAACATGTATAGTGAGTTTCTCGCTGAGTCAAAATAAATTCATTGACTGAAGAAGTTTCTCGGACGCAAATGATTTTCGCTTAGTCAAACTTAGAAACTCTGACCGAAAGAGTTTTTCGACGGTAAGTTTGCGCATGCAAAGGTCAAATTGGTCTTCGTCGAAAAAGATTTTAGCTTAGTAATGCTCGAGAAATTTTTCTACTGAAGTCGTTCTTGATAAAGACGAGTTTAAGTCTGATTTTGTATTCTGATCGAGAAAAATTTTCGGGTCGAGTTTTCGATCGAGAAATTACCTGATCGAAGAACCAAGCGAGAAAAATTGAAGTTATCGCAAAAAATCACAGAATACACTTAACACTGATTCAAGCAAAAACGATGATTAGACTCTGAGATTGCAGTAATTGCTCGTAATCAGATGATGAATACGCACGAACACACAATTAACACGTTACGAAGCAAAACATGTCGAAATTAAGCAAAATCAGAATGTGTTCAAACTGTTCTTCGCATGAACAGTAGTGACCTTTCAGATTAAATTCAATCTGCTAAAATGATGTTCAAACAGCTACGAATCTAATCGCAATCAAAGTGTGACTGACACTACAACGAGCACGGAACATCATATTCAACCAATTAAGCACAGAATTGAGCAAATCAGATCGAAATTCAGCTTGCGCGCCAAAACTGTTCTTCGCACGGAACAGTTTTCAGAATTAAATTTTCGATCCGAATTCTAACAATTTTTAATCAAAACAGAACGAATCTACTCTGATACCAATTGTTAGGTCCTAGATTATCAACTCCTATGATCCTAGGCTTCACTCCTAAGCAATTCGACTAGAATGATTATCATTAATATTCGATCGAAAACTTGTTGAAGAACACTAGAGAGAATTTCGATTAGTGAGAGAAAATACTTGCCGTTTCTCTCTCTAGAAATGGATTGACAGCCTTTCGGATCAATTGACTAATTTTCTCTATTAAGCTCATTGTTTGTACATCTATTTATACCAAACATACTTGGTATAAATTACAAACCAAGTCCTAAACAAGGGACTAATACAATCAACGCCCCTAATTACAAGAACAGCTAATTAAATTAAAGCACAACTAATATTGATATTCTACAGTATAAGTTTCCTGATGTACAAATATCCCATTCTTTAAATATTCTATTTGCAGTTCGAGACAAGATTTAGTTTTACCGAGATCCTTCATTTCGAATTATCTTTTCAAACAACCAATGCATTTCGATAACTCTTCAGGAGTTCCGATTATATTGATAACATCAACATATACTGCAATGATAACAAACTCATTTTTACATCTCGTAAATATGCAGGGGCAAATTTGATCATTTTATACCCAATAAGTATTCACTTAGTCGATTATACCACATACGTCTGGATTGCTTTAATCCATAAAACGATTTATTTAGTTAATTGAGTACTATCTCGCGGCCCTGAATTTTCAGGTAGTCGAAAACCCTCTGGAAGCTTCATATAAATGTCACTGTCAAGTGAGCCATATAAATAAGTAGTGACAACATCCCATTAGACGCATATCGAGTCCTTCACGTACTACCAGACTAATTATGTAACGAAAAGTTGTTGCGTCCACCACGGAAGAATACGTCTCCTCATAATCAATACCAGGTCTCTGCGAGAAACCTTGTGCGACAAGTCGTGCTTTATATCTCATAATTTCACGTTTTCATTTTTCTGATGAAAACCCATTTATATCGAATCGGCTTTATATTTTCTGGGATGCGGACTACAGGTCCGAAAACTTTTCGCTTCTCAAGTGATTTTAGTTCTGCCTCGATTGCATATTTTCATTTTGGCCAATCATTTCTTTGTCTGCATTCGTTCATAGGCCTTGGTTCATGATCCTCATTCTCATTAATCTCATTCATTTCATGTAGCACGTTAAATGAGAACTTATCGTCAACGTTGACTTCATCTCTGTTCCATCTAATTCCATTTGGGCGTATTGATCGAGATCTCTTCATTATCATTATTTTCATTTTGTTCAGGTACCTGAGTTTCTTTCTCATCATCATTTATGCCCATCGATGCGTCTTTAGTCGATAAATCCTCGATTGGACCATTCTTATTATTTGCTCCTTTCCTTTTTCCGAGATTTTTATTTTTGGAACCCGAGGGCCTACCACGCTAGCTGTGGTTTAGGCTCAATACTATTCTTTTTGTTCTACATGAATAACAATTCTAACAGGAGCATTAACAACTGGAATATGTGACTTTGTCACTCTTTTTTGGGTCAGCAAAACTATCAGGCAATTCGTTCGCTAAGCTTTGTAGATGAATTATTTTCTGAACTTCCAGTTCACATTCTTTAGTTCGAGGATCGTAATGATTTAGTGATAATTCCAACTATATTTGTTTCCAGTTGTCCCTTTTTTCCACCTAATGTCGGAAAATTTGTTTCATCGAAGTGACAGTCGGCAAATCTGGCCATAAATCGATCTCCAGTTAAGGGTCCTAAATATTTTATAATTGATGGAGATTCAAATCCAATATATTCCCAACCTCCTTTGATAACTTCGGCCACGATCACGACCTTGACCACGGTCACGTCCACGACCGCTATATCCGCCACGACCACGTCCACGATAATTACCTCGATTATTGTCATTATTAACATTGACTGCATTCACTTCAGGGATTGTAGCAACACCAGTCGGTCGGGACTCATGATTTTTCATTGGCAACTCATTGTTTTGCTCAGTCAACAGTAAGCAAGAAATAAGATCTGAGTACTTTTCGAATTTTCTCTCTCGATATTGCTGTTGTAGAATAACATTTGATGGATGAAACGTGGTGAACGCTTTCTCCAACATAATTGCATCGGTAATAGTTTCTCCACATAATTTCAATGTAGAAGTAATTCTATAAATAGCAGAATTGTATCCGCTTACCGATTTAAAATCTTGCAAGCGTAAATTCACCCATTCATACCTTGCATTTGAGAGAGTAACAGTTTTTTAGGTGGTTATATCGATCCTCCAAGTTTTTCCACAATCACCGTTAAGTATTCAATTTTCAGATTTTCATGAATGTGGTGGCGAAGAAAAATCATTGCCTTCGCCTTGCCCTGCTCGAATGTCGTATTAGTCGGTTTGATGGTATCACCCAGTCCTTTCGCTTTCAAATGAATCTCGGCATCTAGTGCCCAAGATAAATAATTCCGGCAGTGATATCAAGGCAACAAACTCAAGGCTCGCCAAATTTGTCATATTACTATAAATCCAAAACCAAAATTTTAACAATGATAGTATAACAAATATTACACGCATAACTAATCTTCTTTAGTATCGTCGTCAGTATCTTCTTCAGTATCTTCCTTTGGAAAAAATTCTTATGAAAAACATTGTCAACGTCAAAAGAAGTGCCCACGTAATATTAATACTCATATTCAAATGTTCAACGATCAGATCGGACAACATCCTTCAAAATACAATATATTAGCAATATTAATAAAACACTACAATTATAATAATATTTGGAAAATTTCGTAAAGTATTATCCACATAGCGCTAACAATCACCATGAATAAGGTTATAAGCAAAAGATCCATCTTATTATAAAAGACATGATTCTATAAAAAATTAAAATCATAATAAGTTAATATATCAATCTAACAAAATATAGATAAAAAAATATGTTAAATATATTTTCGTAAAAGTCATTATAAAAAATTTCACTCGCCACGACGGGGATTCGAAACCACTTTTAGTGACGATATTCCGCGAAACCACTCACGCTATGACGCTTTGTTATACGGTTAACATATATATATATATATATATATACATATAAATAGAACATAGACGCACACATTTAAATATATATATACACATAATATATCTATGTACACATATATAACCGTTATTGAAATATATCTCATAATATGTGGATAGGTTTTATATGTATATATAAATACGAATAAATAATTTATACCTCTTGCTTGGGATGGTGTTTGCGATAGTCTTCGAATGGTTAGAGACTCGTGCTGATAACGTGTTATATAATATTTTGTTTAATGAAACTTTATTATTATCTATATCGTATATAAATAGAGATAGGATTATCAATACGTAACTAAGACTTTTTATTAAGCTCTATATACATATCATTACAATGAAGAACCTATTTATAGGAGAAGATATAGCTAATGTAATAAATGTGTTAAATGATATCCACTAACTTCTAACTACTAACAATATTCATAATATCAATAAGGTTTCAAATATGTATATATCTCTCTCTCTCTCTCTCTCTCTCTCTGTGTGTGTGTGTGTATTTCGTCTTCTTCGATCTATCTTCTATGTCGATGAATTCATGTCAATTTGGATCGAGGAAATTGGTAAAAATAAAACCGAAGACAATTATTTTTCATTAGTTTTTATTTCATTTTCCTCCCCATTTGGTGAGCAAATAAATTTTCCATGTTTTTAGCTATAAACTTATTTTAATTTTTTTTCTTTTCTTTTATTTTCCTCATTTATTTCTCTAATTAACTTTTCATTCTTTTCTTTTCATTTCCTAACCAAATTCTTTAAAATAAACACAACCTTAAGGTCTGTCTTATATGTGTTGATGAGCTTTAATGGAAGATTTGCAATGAATTGACGCTAGTGAATGATTTGGGACGTATAAAACCATATGCTGGACAAACTAGCAATTACATATGAATTCTGAATAATGTTTCCCACGCGGTCATCCATCAGGTTCTAAAATACACTCAAAACAGAATTTCAAACTATAAATAAAGTGAGAAAACTTTTAGTATTAGGGATGAAAAAAATGTGCAGCTCTAAGCATGCCATCCATATGAAAAAATAAATGTGTTTTGTAGACAGTATTTCCGATTGTCGTCAACATCACAAATTCAAATAAAGAGAAACATAAGAACGAAATGCTAAAATGGAACCCGAGTTTTTTTATAATATGAACCCTCTGTTTGAAGTTATAAACCAAAGAACAATATTAAGTTTATGGCAGTAACCCATTCAACAATGTCAATTCTAAGATAGAGTTGTTCTGTTCTCTCAAGATTCTCCAACATATAATAAATAGTCTTGTGCTCATGTTGGCTTTTCCACTTGAGGCTTCTCAGCACAACTTTTTGAATAGAGACAAAGAAGCTTCCTCCTCTTTTTCGTACGATAAAAGAAGTCCTCGTACCCAAAACATAAGTAGCCTATGATACGATATCAACAAAGAGAGTAAGCACGAGCCCACAGTGAATTATTATCGGCCAACAGCAGAGAAGCTTTTGTGAAACTTACCTTTGATGTCTTG
Source organism: Craterostigma plantagineum (assembly GCA_027422505.1). Classification (NCBI taxonomy): domain Eukaryota; kingdom Viridiplantae; phylum Streptophyta; class Magnoliopsida; order Lamiales; family Linderniaceae; genus Craterostigma; species Craterostigma plantagineum. The sequence goes on from JAPQWV010003694.1 coordinate 29,180, forward strand.
GAGTTCACCTTAATCTCCACACCATTTTGAAAGATAACCCCTTCCATGGCTTCCATCATTTCATCAGCTTCATCTACAGCTGAAAATTTTCTTTTTCTCCTGAGGATCGATGCAAAAGCATTTTAAATAAGAGCTGCAAATAAATTTGAATTCGGAATAATTTTTTTCCGTACCTTTTCAGAAATAACCCTGATCTGGTTCTCTCTTGATCCACTGAGAGAAGTTCTTATGCAAGAAAGCAGAAAAATCAGGCTCGATCAGATTGAGAGCAGCAGGTGGTTCGAGGCTGACATGTTCGTTCTTCATAAGCTGTATAGTCAGGCGCATGGGGACGAAGAAAACTGTGATACAAGTGCACAGCTAATTTTTCGATGCTGTAATTTTTTTGCACATAGCGAAAATAAACAACATTATAGTAGACAAAGAAAAAAAAAGAAAAGAATAACGGCATACGCATTCAATACGGTAAAGGTTATCATCTGGGAGAAGGAAACGTGCGTTGTCATGGTAAACAGCATTAGCAAAATGTTCACGGTTTCTTGATATCTCGTAGGCATAGAGTTGTCGGAGTTTGCTATCCACCTCATCGGTTGCAATTGATTGTAGCTGTAGCAAGAGACAAGAAAGAATGAAGGCACAAAAATAAACAGAACTTTAGACGGGGGTACAAAGGATAAGAAAAGATTTAGATAAGCATGAATGAAAATGAAAACTAAGCACAATAACCTGTTTGACAAGTTTGTGTATAAGCTTGTCTAATGTGAAGAGGACATAGGACTGAGCTCCAATGGTAGCACGGCATTCATCCTCAAACTTAGCATTATCTGATGAGCCATCCAGCAAACTGTGAAGTGCTTCCTTAAATCTATTCGAACCCATCGATTACCAGTAAATAACCACTCCCTCGTATGATCTTTTCACCAAAAACTTTACAGGAAAAGATATTCACCTAGTATATGTGTCTGATGCAATAGAATTGTTTGAAGCCCTCCAATTATTCTCGACAGATGTAGTAGAATTCATCTTTGCACTCAGCATCCTCTCATACAACATCTGTGCCCGAGGATAAGAAATTTAAGCAACAATTCGTGCTTTGGCAAGGAAGGTCAAGCAATAAACCAAAAAGCATCACCCCATTTCTTTTAGTCAACAAAAAACATGATTTGTATATCTAACCTGATGGAGCCTGAGAAGCAAATAAAATGAATCATTCGCATAGAAGATCCGAGAATTATGCTCTTCCCCATGTACTGCTGCATGGATTTTTATGTTAATAGGCTTCGATGTCTCTATTAAAAAACGATCAGTAATTTCATTGGTTCATCAGCATCTGACATGTGAACTTCTCCTTCAACAATGACATTGTCAGTCTCATCACGATCAGGTACTCCATCTTCATTTGGTGCTATTGGGGATTCTTCGACATTCTTTGAATCACTTACATAGAGATCATTTTCTGAAGCGTTCTCACCATCTAATGAGCCCTGAACACTTCCCTCACCTTCATTGGCATTTGCATCAGTCTCTTCGCCTGCCCCTTTACCAGATATTTCTTCTCCATCAGTTTCCATAGTGGTCGGAGCAATTGTGTGAGGACTTTGCACTGCTTGGCCGTTAACGCCAAGATTTTGGTTGGGTGATAATTCGCCTTCTTCTCGTCCATCATCGCTGATAGTTTCATTAATTGCGACGTGCAAATGGTTGGCATAGGTTTAACACCGATCTGCCTCATCAATGTTATAATGAAGTTAAAAAAAAAAAAAAAACACAAGCTAGCTCGGAAAATTTGATAATTGAGCATGATGCTGTCATTAGTACGGATAGGTAGCACACGATATCATGTATGAGAGGCTCAAACATCGCATAATATTTACCAACACCTTATCTTTTTCTGCCATATTTCGTCTATTTTCTTATGGTCAAGTAATGCTGCAAAAAAGAAAAAAAAAAAAAAAAAACCAGGAACTTGACCAAAGTAGAGTAGGTGGCAGGTGCTCGTGCTACGGCGAATTACTGGTATGTCAAAATGTGTAATACATTCCAAACCACTACATATGAATTTGCTACAACGTACTAATTTCATCAGGATACAATCTTAATAACAGTTAATAAATACCTGTGCTTCTTGGTTCGGCACTGCACCCATGTCGTCGCCGGCAATGACAAAATCAGTCCCTGCATTGGTAACAAGGTCTCTTATTAGAAATCTCGCAAATACATTTGAACCATACAACCAAGAAGAGGGTACAGAAGACCGGTGTGATACAATAAAGAAATGAAATCACCGTTCTTCGGGTCTGAATGATTTTTCTCAACAACACTGCAATCTCCAGCTTGCATGATTATGTCGCCAGTACCATCACTTAACATATCAGATTCGTGGTATAAGTCTTCAAGACAGCAGAGGTTTCACCTTCAGCATCATTATTACATTCCACCTTCACTCCTTCAAGATTACAATTTCAGTTGGATCAGCTTTTTCTCCATTTCCCGAAAAATCGCCTGACATGGGGGTCTCCATTAGCCCCTCAGAGGTAAAATTTCCCATCCCTTCAACATCAACTTCCCCGTCAATGTCAGTCCTAAGCTTCTCCTCAACACTCTTAGGATGCGGTGGAAGACCAAGTAACGGCTCAAGGAAGTTTGTCCAGATATTCATGACTTTGTCATGCTGCTCGGGTGTACAGACTTCTTCAGAAGAATGATTGATGAGCTGATATAGGTCTCCGTGGATTTCTAGGTCTGCATATCTGAAATCCATATCGGGTCGTATGCCTTGTTTGTATGCAGCAGTAATGAAGAGGAGTGATTCTTCTGCGCGCTCGTTCTCTCCACATAGCGCCTTGATCTCACTTAAGAGAGCTGCACACACAAGGTAATCGAAAAGCAAATGGTTCAGGACGAAAGCAGTATTTTTTAAGAATGATGCGATGTGCAAGGAAAAGTTTGACGTTACAACACAATCTGATACGAATAGTCAAATGATGGATCTTTCAATTAATTTATGTCAGCACATAACATTGACGAAAACAAATACTAGGGGCCCCAAGAATCTCAGAAATCCTGAACCAGTAATTACTATTACAGTAATTACAACACATCAGTATCTCGATGCACGGAACGCTCCGTTTCTCATGCCTAATCGACTTATCACAGCAGATGATAAAAGTCAAACTAAAAATTTAGTTGGAAAACGAATTTGCCAAGCATCTATGGTGCATAAAAGGTAAATAGATGAAAATGCGAAAAATGAAAACAATCTCCCATAAAACGACATTACTGGCAGTTGCACACTTAAAACATGTCCATTTGTCGAAAGAAATTAAAGTTTTGATATAGAAAAACTCCCTTAGGATCAATGGGGTGAACATAAGGACATAAAAATGGAATGGTACACAAGTCATGGACGGAGAAGTTCAACTATAGTAACCTTAGACCAAATCGGACAAGGAATCTATTCTAATAGAACACCAAAGATAACATTTTCTGATAGGTAAGTTTAACAGTAAAAGATCAGGCGTAACAGTCTCGATGTATATATATAGCAGTCGTAGAGCATTCAACTCGAACACATCTGCCCGTAAAAAACACAGCATATTTAATCCCAGAGAAAGGAAAAGAAAACATGTCGATACCTGGATTGGAGAAGTCAATTCTCAGGGAATACGGCATTTCAGATGATAAAAAAATATGAACTGATGAGAGCACAGATCAACAGAAGGGAAATGAAGAAAAAGTTGAGAATAATGGGAATGAGGTAGAGATAAGACGAGGGCGATGAAAACAAAGCTCACAGAGGTTGTCGTTTAGAAAGCACAAGGGCGACAGACAAGTGTAACGTGTAATCGCATGCAAAGGTGTAAATTTAATACCCGAAGGGCAGAATGGGAAAATGATGAGAGCATGGGTCATTCTTGCATTCACTTTCGGGTTAAACCTACACCCCGTGGATGTATGACATGTGTGCAGAATAGGGCCCACATCTTTGCACACATGTCATGCTTCTTGTGGGTGTAGGCACAACCAGAAGAGGAGGATAGGACAAATCCGTGAAAGCATAAACGGAGTGGTGCAAGACATAGAGACATGAGAATGAAATCTTAGAACATTGACTTGTTGTCCAGTTGACAAGCCAGTAAAATGTGTGAACTCCAAACAATACAAAGATTCGGCGAGCGATATGGATATCTTAATGCTAGATTGGGAGACATATATACGGATATATATATATATATATATCTATATATATGAGAGAGGAGGAACAAAAATAAAATGATATCTTACAATAGAAAAAGTATTATTGTAAGAACAAATAAAGTATAACAGAATTTTTCATGTATTATTCTCGACATAGGAAATGGGGAAATTTTTTGAAGCACAAGCACCGAAGCAAGTTATCAATAAAAACAAATTTGAACTAAAAAATAAAAGAATCTTTTAAGATGATGCTTTAAATGTTGACAACATCGAAACTATTTACCGCCCATATCATTGTTGGGACCCAAGTCAACAAACTTCACTATGGATTACCTTTGGTACTCAAGTTCTTGGCATCTTGCTGCTTGAAATAAAGCTCCTATGATCAAGTGATCTGTGGTAATTCTTAGAATAAATTTCAGTCCAAACTTTATTAAAATCGACACGGCACTTCGCCCATTCTTCCTGTTTCTGCCTCAAACGAGTTAGTATGACTGGCAGCGCAAGAGGTGCATTCTTCATCAATACATCCATCACATCAAGCCCATGGTCGCCATATAATCGTTCAATGCACCTTAAGTGTATAGCTGACCCAGAAAAAAATACAAAAGGGGATATTTAACTTTAGAGCATGATATAAACATCTAGGACAATCAGAAAACAAATATGGACCTGTTAGATGATCTTCATACTAGCTGTACTCTCTGTATTGTTCATCTGGGAATTCATGTTGTCCAACATTTCTTCGACACGCTTTGCAGTTGCACTTACAGATTCCAATAGCATGTCCAGCTCAAACCTTAGATCATAACTAGAGTATGATTACAAATACCTAACTTCCATTCCTAGATTAGCAATTAGAGAAACGGAAAGGGCCCTAATTTATCCCACTTATATGCTTATATGCAGAGAGTTTAGTTGCAAATATAGCAAGTTAACTTCTATAGTGACCTAATGTAATTTAAGACGAAATCACATAAAGAAGGAAGTAAAAGAGAGTGTACATAATCGATAAGTGTTAAGTAATGAGTAGAAGACACTAGAGAAAAATTCTTACCTATCATCTTCACAGCGGAACAGGCTTTTCTTCATATTGGTTCTTGCGCAAGTGTTTAAATGAATAATCTTCACTTCCAGAAGTAACCGACACCCAGTGATCGTTGAGAACTTCGACACCAATCTTTGTTCTACGGCTTGCTATTGGAATTGGATACTGTATTAGAAGTCAAATAGATGAGTAAACATGAGAATCGAAAAATGATCAGTAGAGAAAATTATTGCAGCAAACATACATTTTCTGGAAGAAGCCGATAACTTGGAGTACAAGTGTCGCAGCCAGAGAGATCAAGCTCATGAATTGGTTTCATAGCAAACTTATCTTTGCTATATATAGACATCCTCTGGCCCAGGAGATCTGTATTGTTAGAGGTAAGCCCTCGATTGTATCTATCCCTACCTCTAGTATCAATTTTATTTTTCTCCCCATCTTCCCTTTCAATCTCATTGCCTTCTTGGTTCAGCCTTGCAGATCTGTAACTCTTCCTATTGTTCATCAACAAATCTGTGAATCCATATGGTTTATTTGTTGAGAAAAGTCTGCCTCTCATAAGATACTTTGCCAGGAAGAAAGTGAAAGCCAATCAATCAAAACATACTAGTCTTTTCGTTATTGGTTATGAAATCTTCACTCTCTTCCATAAGGTCTGGATATGTCTCTAGCAAATTAGCAACCTGGCACAGTGGAAAACATCCATCCCGATATCATTGAAAGATTAGCAAGCAAAATTCAATAGAACTGAGTTCATTCTAATCAGTTAGCGGCTGGTGCATAAAGAAACAGACATATATACTTGGAAGCAGCATCAATAACAAGTAAAATGGTACACATTTTCCCAGTCTTGGCCCAACAAGAATTGAATGCAAGATAAACTTGTTAAAATTGTTGTCGTTCGAGATAAGCTTCAGCAAGCCTCCAAAGATCATCATGACATATTCAGCGCACTTGACAGAGGAGTTGCTCACGAAGCTAGTGTCATAGCATTTACTGTAGTTTAATATCTAAAGAAAATGGGTTTTTTCGCGTGATCTACTTCTTCATTATATCATGGTATCAATTCCATACGAAAACGTTTGCAGGCATCCTACACATCAAATGGTCTATTTGACATTCTTCAGAAGCAGTGACAAGCCATACTACATGCAGGTTCTATACTACACATTAAGTCCTTTAAAGTAGTCAGTATGCGAGACCACAAAGTGATTTTGCTAATAGCAGAAGGAAAGGACAGAACTTAGTAGAAGATATTACCAGCTTACGAAATTGAGATGCTGTTAGAAATTTTCTCTGATATGAGCGGACACAATCCAAAATTTCTCGTAATTTCCAGAATCCTGTAACCTTTCCTTCACCTTCTCACAAAAGCTTGACCTGGATTCCTGTGTCCCTGAACATACATCTATGGATGAAGAACCTAAGTTCAAGACACTGAATTGACAATGCGACCATGCATCAAGCCCTATACATGAATTATGTTCAAAAGGAGAAGTACACTGTAATTTTTCTACCTTGATTAACTTGGTCAATAAGAGTGTCATCACGGGCAGATCTTATTTTGTCACCGAAGCCGTCATGATGGCCCTGATCAGCATCATCGTCGTTGTCACGGACAGCATATGAGATAGTAGGTCGCAATATGAAGGGAAAAGAACACATACATAACGTTTATCAAAGATTGGAAAAGCCACCTTTTCAATCTGAGGGCCAGTTCTCATGGTCAAGGAATGATCTTTATTATATCCACGAAGAGAGTAGTTTCTACCAAGTTGTGAATGATGAATTGAGTCAGTGCCCAAAGTATCAGGCAAAAAATGAGTGAACTCTACAAGTAAGTCAGCATGGTCTTGAAGGAGAATCGAAACCTGCAAAGGAAGCGAAAGATATAATATCTACCCATGGATTCCTGTTTCTATACAATATTATAGGAAATCAAAGCCATACCTCCTGATAAACTTCTGTTATTGATTTACTATCCGTTCTGTACATATTCAAAATCCCAAGGAAAGCTTTGTATACATGATCGTCACCTTTAAACCTAGCCTGAAATCAAATTCAGAAGCAGTTCATCTCTTATGCTCTAAGAGGAGATGGTAACCAGAAAACGTGTTGGTATAGCAGCTCGCACCTTTATTTTGTTAACAAAAGCGATTGCGTCTTCAAATACTACAGGCTTCTTTTCTGAACTGCGTCATTCTCAGGTGGGAGGATGATTTCATATCCCCTAGGCAAAAATGTATTGAAGCCTAAGATTAGGTCTCTACGATCACTAAACAGCTCCTTCACTCGCATTATTACACCAGCTGTGTCAATTCTAAGGAGTCACATGACAAAGAGAAAGACAGCACATCATTAGTACGAATTCTCAATTAACTGCTACTGCTATTATGAATCAACCAGAAAGGCGAGAGAAACATCTACCTTTGAGCTTTGAAATCCTTCATGACCTCAAGAAAATAATCATACATTTCCTTTTTGTCGCGAAAAACTTCTTTGACAGTTTTGAGATACGTAAAGGCATCGGATGTCGTCAGCCTATGTGCACTTGTTGCAGTTGACATTTGGGCTTGACCCAACCATCATTATATCATACGTGAATCATGTTCAGGTGAGTGAAAGCTGAAGACAGAATGTAGAGCACATAGTACAACTAGGAAATGAGTATCGCACCGAAAAGCAATGAGCTTCAACAAGGAGACCTCGTATTCTAATCCAATTTGCTACAGTATATAAAACTCGCGAATCCTACACAAAACACCACAATTGCACATCTCATCACTGAACAGAAAAATTAAGAAAAACAAGAGATTGACAAGGGAAAATCATGCATGTTCATATATCACAGAAAATTTGACAATATGAGGGAAAATCTTGAGCAATTGCTTACACATTACAACACCCACGATTTTACAACCTATATATATCATACATGTTCTCCAATCACATAATAATCATGCAAAAAGGTATCCAAAAGGAACGATTCGAACATGTAACCAATCATTGGCATTTGATCGGCCAAGTATAGGGGGGAAATGGAATCCTAACAGGAAAATCCATATCATAAGATTAACAAGAAAGACGCTAAACTTACGTTCAACACCATAAAAAACAGCTGGGTGATAAGCTTCAATAAACACATTAATTGACCCCGTCATCTACCAATTCCAATTTCATGAAATCTTAAAAATTAACACTTTATGCACTCCTCAATCGTTCAGAAACATGAGAATCGAGATTCAACAACCAGAAAAGTAAAACAGTAATGGCAAAACCACTCAACTTCAATCATATAGTCAAACAAACCTGTAAATTAGATCAAATGAGCTCGGCTGAAGAGTTGCTAACGTAAAAATCGCCAATTCAATACTTTCGACCCATTGATGTAACGAGAAGAAAACTCCTGCAAAAGAAAAACGGTAAGATTTATGAAGCATCGGTTTGATTTTACGAAAATGCTGAAACGGGGAAAGATGGGATTCTTTACAGAGAGAGAGAGGGAGAGTCCTCCAATTCATGAACGAACACGACGCAATTTCGTTCCCTCACCTGCCTCCGCGAATAAAGTTGTGTTATTTTGTGTTTCTGTTGCGTATGTATAAATGTACGTATTGTGATATATAAATTACTAGTAAAAAGTCAATAAATTAATAAAGTTGAAGACCGGCTAAATTTTATTGATTAAAAAGAGGGGGCTTTTACAATTCAATTCAGGCCTCTTTAAGTTTCGAAATATAGTTCAGACCCTGTCAGTAGAAATTTCGTTATTAAGGAACCAATATCTTTCAGTTTTAGAGAAAATGACCAAATACATGATCTTACGAAAATACCCCTACAAAGATGTATAATGTGGTATCCAGAACCAGTTTTTTGTTACCATCGTTACCATATTATTAAGTAAATAATTTTTTCGATCAACGGTGCACAGATTTCTGTATACGTTGCGAATGATTCTCGAAACGAACTCGATCAATCCACGATGGTTTATTTCGATATTGAGGTCTCGAAATCTACAATTTTACGG
>JAPQWV010003695.1:0-38444 GCA_027422505.1 Craterostigma plantagineum
TCACATGCTCCAACACATGCCAGCCATCATCACCTCCTCTAAGCCTTACCTCCCGAGGAGAATCTGCAAAATAATATAAATATTGGGAGTGAGTCAACAGACTCAGTAAGTGCACATCAAGAACGTGTATAGCACATTCAAACACACAATATGCTAACAAGGAAAATAAGTGTAGGTTATTCGCCTCCAACTTACCTATTTCAAAACTTTCGAATCATCGATTATCATTTCAATATCGACACAACAACCATAAACACTTATCAACACCTATCGACAGTTATCAACAACTATCGAAAGCTACCAACAACACTCTTACCGGCCACGCACGCACACCGACCCATTGGCCACTCACACATTCCGACCCAGAGCTGTTGTTTCGATAGCTATTCGGCAACATCGGCCCCTAGTCAATGTACCATTATCACACATTCATGCATCGTAGCCCAATCAATTAGTACATAACTTCTCGTCACAACAATACGCCACAAAGTAGCCTCAATCCATTCACATAGCACATCACACGTGCACAACAATAATGCATGTCAGAAGTCATTCCTTAGAGGGATTATGCACAAGTTAAACAATCAACAAGTTATAAGGAAGTTCGAGTATCCAAAACCATATAATCTTTAGAAATAAATTTCCGTAATGACCTTGTCAGAAGCGTCGTTCAACCGGGCTCAATTGAGTCATGATCATTGTTAGACATAATATGCATTTGAAACTCTACGTACAAGCTCTTGCTCCCACGCACTTACACCTTGACGAAGACTTAATCTTCAGTTCTCAAACTACTATGGATGGCTCCAATTCTTTATTCACTTCCTCTTGTCGAATAGTTTCCACCTCGTTCCAACTCAAAATATCCTAGATAAACCACTACACAATTGCATTACAATTACATGCAACTCTCATAGGCATTTATACGAACGGTTTGGCGGGCAAAAATATTACTCCTAAGCCTTCTATAATCCCATTAGCGTATCCTTTCCCCAATCTCGAATCTATCCACGAATCTAGTATAAACGCTTACTAACATGCTCAAAGAATACTTAACAACCCCTAAGCACCATCGTATTGAAACACAAACATGATAACCCACAACTTTCGCAACCCTAACTACTAAATCATACTTCCTATCATAAAAGTTTAAACCCCAAGGAAAGAGATAATGTACAAGCTTTATTTTATCTAGTATCTAAGCATTTTGTCTCAATACCTTCCTCAATGCTTCACTCCAAGGACATGTCTCAATACCTTCCTACCATACGTTGACGTTGGATGATACGGCTGGAAATGTTTGGTTGTTATTTGTTTTTACGTTTGGACTTATTTTTGCTCTGCCTAGGGACATGTTTCATTTTCCTTGGTTGTGAGCTGGTAGCCTGTTACCGGTGGGTTTTGTGCTCTCTGAGCGGATCTGTGTCTTTTTTATTATTTATTTAGTGACCCTTTCCCAAAAAAAAAAATGCTTCACTCCAAGGCTCTCACGCATCTCCCCATTTTCCTTAGCTAAAACTTGTGAGGATCGAATGAGAGGTGAGATATTATATAATAAAATGCCTTTATTTGCTAATAAGTCCTCTTTCCCCTTATTTTTGTATGTCCACCCTATACTTGTTTAAGTAGACATTCAGTCCCTATATTTTATTACTTCTACACCCTAATTTTCTATATTTCAAACTAGCTTCGATCATCTCGATCAAAAAGCGGAATAAAACCAAATCAAGTTAGGCTTCATCAGTCAATAAAATTCTCTCATTTCATCTCAGAAAACGTAAAGAAGGTCGAGATAATCATTAACTAATAAAATCTAATCAAAACATGAAGAATAAGGTAATGGGTTGCAATCTTATCATAGCATAGAAGACATTTTCAGAATCATACACCGTCAATCCACAACTCTCACAATGATCGCTCAGTCGCTCGAGGTGTTTTCGAATGGATCTGTATAAAGACGCTCAATTCACGACATGAAAAGATATTACTCTATGCTTGCAAATATATCACATCATAGTCACATAGTAGAAGTCATCACGAATCAAAGGGTCTTTCATCAAGGGTTGTACTGGGGCTCGGGTTTTGAAAGGTGCGTCATATTATGAAAGTGAGTTAAAAGTATCAAACGTGTCAATAATCGAACCGCACCTTCCCAATAACATAATCATGCTCTCACTACAAAATTGACATGTTGATAAAGGCCGTATAGGCTAAATTTGAGGCAATCAGCTAAATATCTGGGCTCCAAATCAACAAATATGTCAAATAAGGCTCAATGGGCTCACTAAGTGGAAAATACATAAGGTAGGGAATTTTAGGTCAATGGCTCAATCCTAGTGCCCTTCTCATTTTTGCACAAAAAATAATCTACATAGTAACCATTGACATGCATACAGAGCAAGTTCGAAAAGATTCAGTCCATGTGTGTAGGGGTGTTCAAAATAACCGAAAAACCGAAAAAACCGACCGAACCGTAAATTTCGGTTTTTTCGGTTCGGTTTTTTTTTCGGTTTTTCGGTCGGTTTCGGTTTAATGTATAAAAAATTTCGGTTATTCGGTTCGGTTTTCGGTTTTCAGAAAAAAATAAACCGAAAAAAAACCGAAAACCGAATTAGTATAAATATATAATATAATAATATATGTGTATATGTCATGGGTCATGTGAATAATAAGTAAAATGGCCCATTGTTAGTTAAGCCCAAACGTTATACATAAAAATAATAAAATATGCTCATTGTGTGTGGTGACGAGAACACTAAGCACCCAACCTTATTCCTCCCAAACGGCAACACCACGCAACCTTATTTCCTCCCAATCAGTTTTCAGCCTGCTTCGAAATTCCTTGGGTAAGTTACTATCGTAGCTCTTTCTCCACAATCATTCTCAACTCTCAAGTCTCAAACTAGGTCGTTTTCGTTGTTCAAGCCGTATGTTATTGTTTGCTATGCCCTATGTGTTTTGGTTATTAATTGTGGTGTTTATTTGAATTTAGATGGCTGAAAGTGATGGCAGTGCACCAATTTCATCGTCAGCGGGTTCAATTCCGGTTGATAAAAAACGAAAAGCTATGAAATCTAGATCTATTGTTTGGGAGCACTTTGAGAGATTCACTGATTCTAATGGGGCCTCTAGAGCGAAATGCAAGTATTGCACTTCAAGTTATGCAGCTGATTCAAGCGCCAATGGCACATCGTCGTTGAATGCTCACCTGAAAAAATGTAAGAAAATCCTTACAGTGTTGATACTAGTCCAAGGCAGAATTGAGTTTTTCAAGAGATCAAAGAAGTGAAACAACAGTTAGTGTTTGGAAATTTGATCAAGAATTATGTAGGAAGGCTTTAGGCTAAGATGATTATTGTGGATGAATTACCATTTAGCTTTGTGCAAGGTGAAGGATTTAGGCACTTTTGTAACTACGATGCAACCTCAATTTCGGATTCCTTCTCGTGCTACAGTGACAAGGGATTGTTTTCAACTTTTTTAGAAGAAAAAAAGAAATTGAAGGTTTTTTTGTTGGTATGAATCAAAGGGTATGCCTTACAACGGATACATGGACTTCCATACAAAGAATCAACTATATGTGTAATCACTGCCCACTTTATTGATAAGGACTGGAGTTACCATAGAAGATCCTGAATTTTTGTCCTGTGTTTAGTCATAAAGGCGATGACATGGCACTTGCGATTACTAAATCTTTGATGGAATGGGTTTGGATAAAGTGTTCACTATTACGGTTGACAATGCTAGCTCAAATGATGTTACCGTGAAGGAAATCTCGAAGCAGCTGAGGCAAATGGAATACTAATTTGATGAACGGTCAACATCTTCATATGAGATTGTGGCTCATATTATCAATCTTGTTGTTCAAGATGGTTTGAAGGAAATTGGTGATTCCGTTAAGCGAGTTAGGCAAGTTGTGAAGTATATTAGACAATCTCCTGCGAGGCTCAAAAACTTTAAGGATTGTTGTGAAGTGGAAAAAATAAAAAGTAAGCGGAGTTTGTGCCTGGATGTTGTTACTCGATGGAATTCTACATATTTGATGTTGAAAACGGCACAAGAATTTGAGAATGCTTTTCTTAGCTACGCCGACCAAGACTCCGGATTAGTAGATTATCTACTTAATCATGTTTGTGAGGATGGGAAAGTTGCAGGTTTTATTAAGTGACGATTGGACAGATATAAGGCACATGGAAAAGTTTCTCGAATCATTTTTCAACCTTACTTTGAGGGTATCAGGCTCATTGTATGTCACTTCCAATATCCACTTTCACGAAATTGGTGAGCTTGCTTGTCTTTTGAATACTTTAGCCAACAGTGAAGACTTCAATTTAAAAATGATGGCAACGAGGATGAAAGCTAAATTTGACAAGTATTGGGGTGCTCCAGAGAAGATGAACAAGATGATTTTTATAGCTTGCATCCTTGATCCTCGTTTCAAATTTGACTACGTTGCTTTTGTATTTGTGAAGATGTATGGTGAGGAAAGAGGGGAGAAAATGGCGGAGGTAGTGAAGTCTTATATGCATTCTTTGTTTGATGAATATAGAAAAGCAAGTAGAAAAATATCTGAGTCGTCGTCTAATTCGTCTAGTTGCTTATTGGATGTACCAAGTGTGAATTCCGAAGGTGCCCAAGGAACACGAATACAACAAGAGTACTTGAGGTATAAGGCCAAGAGTGGAAGAGCTGATGCCAAAACAGAGTTGGATAAGTATCTTGGTGAAGACACAGAGGCCGAAAACGAAAATTTTGATATCTTAGTTTGGTGGAAAGTTACCACGCCTAGATTTCCTACTCTTGCTGAGATGGCTCGTGATGTCTTAGCGATCCCTATTTCTACCGTGGCCTCAGAAAGTGCTTTTAGTACCGGTGGGCGAGTGCTTGATTCTTTTAGAAGTTCATTGACTCCTAGATTAGTTCAAGTGCTTATTTGTCTTCAAGATTGGATTCGGAAGAACCCTTGCCTGTTAAATAGAGGAGGAGTGGACAATCTTGAGCGGCTTGAATCCGGTAAATAACTTTGCTTTTTATTTTGTTACTGCGATTATTTATTCCTATTGTATTTTATTTAATTTGTTGTCCACTTTTTTTAGATTTGAACTTTAATGATGGAAGAGACGATTGAGATTGAAGATTACAGATGACATGCTCGTGTGCTACTACTAATGGAAGAGATTTTTGTTCTCATTTTGTGGTATTGGCGAAGTATTGTGCCTTGTGTGCTTCGTGTGCGGTTTGTTCTTAAGACTTAAGAGTGTTGGTCTGCTTTTGTTATTGTGATTTGTGAGCTTTGTCCTTTCTTAAATTTGCTGCCATTTCTAATGTGAGTTATGTGTCTTTAGGCTTCGTGTGTTATCCTTATGACTTGTAATGTGAGTTATGACTTGGTGTGTTAGGACTCGTGTGTGATCCTTATGACTTGTAGCTTCTTAAGTATGTTGCTTAACATTATTAACATCTTTGTTTGATATGTTTTATGTTTATGATGTTTGGGCTCTATATGCATTTAATATTTTTACTACTCCTTCACAAAATAATTTATATTTTAATTTAAGGTTTAACCGAAAACCGAACCGAAAAACCGAACCGAATTGTAAAAAACCGAACCGAACCAAATTAAAACGGTTCGGATATCGGATTAAGCATACGCAAAACCGAAAACCGAAAAACCGAACCGAAGTTTAAGAAAACCGAACCGAACCGACCGATGAACACCCCTACATGTGTGTCACACAATAATAAACACCGAGCATAATGAGTTGCTCTGAATGTTTTCTGAAGCTCAAGAACTCACACATATAACTGGATTTGTGCTCCTTGATACGCAATATTCTCCTAAAGCAGTCAATGGAGCTAGATAATCATGCTCGTATCACAGCAATGCAACATGTAAGACTATCTCACTCACTCGTTGAATCATACCACAACGAGATAAAAATTTTCAACATTTTCATCCCGGACAGGAGATTCCACGAATGACGTTCAAATCGCAACTTTCATCAGTTACACCCACAAATCTGCCAACATACATCGAATCCTAAACATGTACGCATATTTAATCTAGCATGTGTCACATCCCATCCCTAAACTAAATAACACATTGCCCTCAATGTGTAAATTAAAAAGCAAAGAGAGAGTTGAAGTGACACTACCCTGAGTTTTACGTCGATCGATGTAGAAGACTTGGTTGCTCCACAGTGAACAAGCAACCATTGCGAACGGATCACCCAAACTAGTTATGAGCCTGCGTGAAAACGTGACTAAACGGCATCGTGAGAGCGAATTTTATTAGCGAAAAATAAAATAGGACGAAAGCTGAATAGGACTGAAATATAAAACATTATATATGCATCGATAGGTCATGGGTTGCCTCCCAAGAACCGCTGTTTTTATAGTCGTTAGCTCGACTCCCGTTCGTGTTGAAGGTCCACGACTTTGTATGTTCAATAGAAGTACTCAACACCTTGATTTCATCTTTTTGGAGAGAAGTTTGATCTCAGAATGGTACAGCTTTGCATGGTCGCAATCTTTAAACAACTCTCTCCATGGGTCGACTTTCGGCTCCCAAATAATGTTGAAATCAACGATCATTGATGTCTTGGTGAATTTCTTCGTAACTATGCCGTCTAAATGATATGGTGACTTCATAACCATGCGTAGAATCGCATCGAAAGTCTCAGGCTCCATCTTTCTCTTTTGCACAACATTAACTGCAAAATTCTTGCTTTCATGCTCACTACTTTCTTGGTGATCCTCCAACTCCATGAAAAACTGAGTATCCTCAAGAACTGCTGGGAGACTCGGCTCTGCTGGAACGAAATCTACAGTAGCCTCTGCGGGTTGATTGGCTTTTTCTAACTCGATCTCATCGTTAGCTTCACTTGGTTCCAACACCGGTTCTTGAGTTATTTCACAATTCAATGGAATGGCTTGTACGTGCTCTTATGGATTTGAGTCAATGTGGCTCGAGGGTACTTCTTTTCGCGTTCAGACACTACATTTTTAGCTTTTCCAATTGGGCCGTCAGATTCTTCATCTCCGCTTTTAGACTCAAAAAACTCGTAGAAGTAGTTGTACGACTACTGTCTTCTTGTATCACTGCCATCCTCTCGAGCGCTATCTCCAATCGGCTTTATCTTTTTTAGGTGGATTAATATGTTGTTGTGCATGTCTTTGAATTAATGGTGGCTCATATGACATTGCCATATTCTCGAGTGCTATTTCCCAAGCGGCTTTTTCTTTTTGAGGTTGAGTAAAGTACTCATATGAGAGAGAATGTGGATAATTGCCGGTGTATGAGTAGCAATTCTCCCCTCTCCCATCATACCACGTTCGTGGAGGCTTGTAACGATTGTACTTGCATTGTACTAGTGAGATGTAATGAGAAAGAAAAAGCCTCATTCACTAGTGAGATGTAATTGCCGGCTCATGTAACGATTGTACTTGCATTCACAAGTGAGACTTGCATTCACTAGTGAGATGTCGGGACATGGCCGGGACAGTTCCGCCGATCAGAATTTTCGGCCGGCACATCAGCCGGTCGATCGGAATTTTCGGCCGGCACATGGCACGACCGAATTTTTTTTTCGACTACGCCTTGTTCCGGCCGAAAATGTCGATCTGTTGTGCCGTGCGCCGGCCGGAAATTTCGTTCGGTCAGACTTTTTTCAACGATTCCGACCCGTGTTCGATAATTCATCTACGTATGAACGATTTTTACGATAATTCATTAGGCCACTGCACTGCAGGGACGAAAACATCGATCGATCGGCCCTAAAATGTTAAATTGAATTTTTTTTTTTCCGTTTCGATCCATTGCCGAAGATCGTTCGAATTTATTTGTGTGTAATTTTCAGTATTTCGTATCAGAATTTTGTAAACACGTTAGTTTTTTTTTTAAATTAATTTAAATATCATAAGGGCAAAAACGTCCTTTTTAGTCCTTTAGGGGCGGTGAGTAGAAAAAGGGGGCGGTGAATAGTAACTCCCTTTCTAAATAGGATTAGTGGCGGATTTTCGCAAAGTAAGCCGCGGAAGACCCGTCTAATTAAAACTTTTCCCTAAAATAATATACATTACTTTAAAAATCTGTCTACATCGTCTTCACTATACATGAGCCAATGCCCCAAAATGTCAAAAGACAAAAAGCCCTAACGCCGCTCCACAGGTCTTCATCCATGTACCGCCACACCCTCAAAAGTTCGTGGAGCACCGCCACCAGCAATCTCAGTAATGACGCGTATCAGCGTCAGACTCAGTACCTACAACACGTAAAAACTGAGCTATTGCCCAGTAGGTGAATAAATTGTTGGTCCGGATTGCACCAAACAAGGAATCAAAGAGGCTTGGATGGGATGAAAAGGGAGAGGATCTCACCTTCAAGTGCGTGTATTGTGTGAAAATTAGGGTTTGTCTTTTAATCATTTATTACCTCGAAAATTGTGCTGGAAACCTTATATACCACATTAGACCTAGGTATTAAGGCCCAAACACAAATGATTAAACTAATTACAATCTAGTCCAAAGCCCAAGCCAAAAGGATAATTACAATAGATATCCCAAGACGTAAACTAATGACACAATCTATTAAATATCCTAACAATCTCCCCCTTTGTGTCAATTGTTGGGAGTCTTGGATCTTGGGCGTAGTGAGGGTGGATCAGCGAGTGTGTGTTCCGCGAAGGCCTAGCTTGGGTCCGCGTCGGGTCGGCCAGAGGGAGACATAGGTGTAGCGGCAGTCTTAGCATCTTTCATTCCATATTTCTCGAGGATGTCATGGATGTATTTGGACTGGTTGATGAAGATTCCGTCGGAGAGTTGCTTACTTGAAGACCAAGAAAGAAGTTCAGCTCGCCCATCATACCATTTCGAATTTCTCCTTCATCAATTCCGCGAATTCTTCACACAGTTGTGGTTCAGTCGATCCAAAAATGATGTCATCGACATAAATTTGTACAAACATGATGTCCGGCCATTCGCTTGGTGAAGAGAGTTGTATCCAGAGATTCTTTCTTGAATCCTGACTGAACGAGAAAGTCTGAAAGGACGTCATACCAAGCTCAGGGAGCCTGTTTCAGTCCGTAGAGAGCCTTGTAGAGTCGATATACGTGATGAGGAAACTCTTCGCTCAAGAACCCTTCAGGTTGATCGACGTACACTTCTTCTTTGAGAAATCCATTCAGAAATGCAGTCTTCACGTCCATTTGGTAGACTTTGAAGTTCTTGTGAGCAGCAAAGGCAAGAAAGATTCGTATAGCTTCGATCCTGGCAACGGGGCGAAAGTTTCATCGTAGTCGATGCCTTCTTGTTGATTGTACCCTTAGCCACAAGTCTTGCTTTATTGCGGATGACAACACCGTCTTCATCCTTTTTGTTCTTGAAGATCCACTTCGTGCCGATAATGGATCTGTCGCGAGGGCGTGGTACGAGTTCCCAAACTTGTAGACGTTTGAACTGATTTATTTCCTCCTGCATTGCAATCAGCCAATCAGGATCATTGAGAGCTTCATCTACTTGTAATGGTTCGGCTTGACTGAGATAGCAAGCGAACAGACTTTCATTCATCGTAGCCGAACGCGTCCAAACACCGGATGTGGGATCCCCAATAATTTGGACCTCAGGGTGAGAGCGAACCCGAAGTGGTACATTAGTCTGTGAAGAGCTAGCCGCATTTGTGTCGAGTGGGGTATCTGTGAGAGCGAACCCAAAGTGGTACATTAGGCCATTAGATTGGGGTCTGGTGTCCGAAGAAGAGATCTCAACCGTAGTAGATGGAGAGGGTTCGGCATCAGGATCAGCAATGTTCCCATGGTGGGTAATTTGTCATCTTCATTGAGATTGAGATCATCTAAGTTTGGATGGATGACATCATTGCCGATAGCCGGTGGTGTAGGTGGGGTGGTTGCAGCGGTAGGTTTGAGTGTGGTGACGGGTGTCTTGGGACTGGATAGAAGTACTCGAAAAGCAGATCGAGATCCAGTTCGCCAGAGTTGCCCTCAGATGATGAAGTTCCCGTCGATGAAAGTTGACCTTTTGTCAACGACTGTAGAAGATCGGGGTTCTGGTCTGATATGAGTAGAAGCCATTTGGTCGCCTTCGTTTTCATCAAAGGTGACGTTTGTGCTCTCTATGACTGATCGTTTCTCCTTAAGATAGACTCTATATGCCTTCGAGTTCAGAGAATATCCAACAAAGATGCCTTCAACTACTTTCGGATCGAGCTTCCCAAGATGTTGGCGATCATTGGCAACAAAACATCGGCAACCGAAGACCCTTAGATAAGATATATCCGGGATACGACGGTTATTCAGCATCTCATATGGTGCGCGTGAATCTCTTGTGGATAGAAGCCCGGTTCTGCGTGTAGCAAGCCGTTTGAATAGCTTCTCCCCAAAGAGAGTGAGGAAGGCCGGATTGGATGAAGAGAGTCCTAGCAGCTTCAACTAGGGTCCTATTCTTACGCTCGACGACACCATTCTGTTCCGGTGTCTTCACAGCTGAGAACTGCTGGGTGATGCCCTGAGTGGCATAGAAATCACTGAGCTTCACAACTCAGTTTCCATTGTCAGTTCTGATAATCCGAGCCTTCTGTTGATGAAGATTTGGGACGTAACAACAAACTCAATGATTAAATCAGGAACTTCATCCTTTGTGCGAACAAGTTTCGACCACGTGTAGCGCGAGAAATCGTCGACAATCACAAGAATATACCGTCTTCCTCCGAGGGTAGCCGTAGGCATCGGGCACAAAGATCCATGTGCAAGAGCTCGAGGATGAGCTTAGAGGACGGCGTTTCCTTGGAGATGTGAGACGAGCGCTTCATCTTCTCCAATTTCACAGGCAGAGCAGAGATGCCCTTATGATAGGACTGCTGGGTAGACCTTTGACGAGTTTATTCTGACGCAGTTTGTTGAGAGTTTTGAATTTGAGATGTGAAAGACGTCGGTGCCATAGATCGTTCAACTTGAGTGTAGCACGAGAGAGAAGACTATTGGTCGAGAGGTCGTAAGATTGAGTACGTAGAGGTGAGACGTGCGCGTTCCAGAAAGAAGAGGCAGTCCCGAGGCATCGATAATGCTGCAGATGTCAGATTCGAAGAGAACCTTGTATCCTTTGTCGCAGAAACGACCATGTTGAAGAGATTGTAGCTCAAACCCTCGACGTAAGAGATGACCTTGATCGTCAGTTTGTCATGGACGAGATCGCCAGTTCCGAGAATTGGCGCCATTTGACTGTTTCCGAAGGAGACCCTTCCGAGATAGCGCTCTGAGAAGTTGCTCAACAGCTCCTTGTTCCCCGTCATGTGTGTGGAGCAACCTGAATCTAGATACCACCCATGACAGACCTGCAATCATCAACAAACGTTGGGTCTCCGTTTCTGACGGGACCTTTTTGTGATACAAGTAAAATTTTCGTGCGCTTAACGGGAAATGTGGGGTCTAAATCAGGTTGCGCTGGATCTAATTTAGGTTTCCCTTTGTGATTTATTTGAGGTGGAGGGATTATGGTTTTTCTAACCCATATTTGCCTAACTTGTGCTTGCATGTATGGTGCCTTATGCATGAATTGGCGTGGGGGATGTGGTTGTTGTTTTTCGTGCTTCGGTTTTAGTCGCCTTTTGCTTGCGAGCAGTAGGTGACTTTGTGCTTGATGACGAAAGCGTGTTCGCTTAACCGTAGGTTTAGGCGAAATGGGAGAATGCAAAGGCGTCGTAGAGGAGGTTCGCTTGCGTGGTCGGAGTGTTGCGTGTTCATGTGTTTCATATTCATGAAAGCGTGGGAGAACAAAGTCTTGCAGCAACACATAGACATAAGCTTGGTAAAAGGAAGATAAGTTCTGGCAACATAATTATCTAAGTCCTTAAGATATTGAGATTCATTACACAAAGAGGAAGACGAATATAGGATGGTCTTTTCTTTTTGTCATCGAAGAGCGGATTCTCCTTTATTTCAAACGAACTACCTTCAGAGACGTCGGACTCACATTCCCTGTATCCATAGGAATACGAGAGTTAGTGGTTGAACATGTTTCAACTTCAGGAGTCATCTTCGCCGTTTTCTTACATTTACATGTTTGAGAATCGGGTACTTTACTCGACGTAGAGGGTTTGTTCGTATTGTGAAATTGCTCTAGGGTAAAGATTTTGCTAAGTAGCTCATCTCGCTCATTCGCGAAGGCTTTCCGCTCTAATTCTAGGTTCGTTCTAGTTCTGCTATGACCAGAAGTTTCTCTGGGATATAGATGCGAGCAAGCGCTTCTCGAAAAGCAATTTCCTGTTCTTTGGTTGGAAACAGAGTCTTGATGTCCTCAGAGAGTGAAGGTTTTTTAGTCTCATAACTAGCATTCAATTCTGTGTAGTCATACGCGATTTCCGCCCAACAAATGTTCTGTTCCCTCTTTTCTTCCGAAAGGACAACGGAGGAGGATCTCACAAATGGCATAAGCTGTGAGGGAGCACCCTTCCTCGTTTGCAGGAACGTAGTGCTACACATGTTATACCTTTTTACCATTATCGGCGTTGGTTTGCTATTGCTAGTCAGGCCGATTCCCACCCGGGCGTCGTAGAATTCTACTTCAGCCGGTTGGTTCAAGTGCATAAGAGGAGTACGTGTTTGTTTCGAAGGTGAAGTTGCTCTTCAAGCTCTTTCACCTTTTGGTACAGCCTAACTCTTTCCTCAGTAAGCAGTTCATATTGTGAGGCCGTCAAGAGACGAGATTTTTCACATGAACTGATGGCCAGTGTGGTTTCCTTAATCTTAGTCTCACTTTGTTGATTCTTGTTTTGCAGACATTTGACTAACGCTTCAGAGGCAATTAGTCGTTCGTTTGCGCAAGCAAGCTCTTCTACTTTTAAACTAAGTAAGCATAGTTGTTTTCAATTTCAGTTTAAGTTCATCATAATCCCTAGCGTCTACGGTGGATTTCTTAATGGTGTGACGTCGATTAAACACGTCATCGAGTTGTGAAATCCGTACCTCAGACTCTGCGTTGGTAGGGGTCTCAGCAGTGCTCTCACCGGTGTTAACCATCTCCTCGTCCTCGTCATCTTCGACCAGCCTTGCCATGCAACAATCCTCATCCTTAGGTTCCTCGTCTTCGGAACTGTCGTTCACCCACTCAGCTTCTTCGGTGAGAAGAACTTTCCCCACTTTCCATTTTGCGGGTCATTCTGGCCTTACGGTCGTAGTAGTCAGAGTCCTTCACGCGTGGGGCGTGGCATTCCTTGGCAAAGCGGCCTGACTATCCACACCGAAAGCACTTCACAGACTTTTGAGGTTTGGATTCCTCCTTCTTTTGAGGCTTAGCTTCCTCCGTAGGAGTGGTCTTTTTGGTGCCGCTAAAGGTTCTTTGACGATTGGAGGAAGATGAGGATTTTTTCCCGATCCTTTTTGAGACCATCTTCGTGAGCATTGCCAGCTGCTTGCGTAGATCACGAACATCTTCATCAGATTCCGTATCAGCTTCGGATCCTGAAGAGGTGTCAGATACAACAGCTGGTTGCTTCTCTTTGTTCTGTTTGGCCTTAGAGGTGGAAGATCGCTCGGCAGTCTTGTTCGAGAGGAGAGAAAGCGGGTCAACTCGAGTATAAAATTTCTCGGATTTTGAAATAAGCAGTTGAGAAAAAGGAAGTGAAACAGAGAAATTTTTGCGGTTTTAGATAAATTCTCGGAATGAAATTTCTCGGATATAAAATTTCTCGGTAACAACATGACAGAAAATTTCGCGGCCAGAACATGTATTCACTGTTCCATTGCTGTCGCGAGTTTTACCAGAAAATCGTCCGGTTTTCACTCAAATCTCAACCAAAATCACTCAAACTTGATCCAAAACTTCAGAAATTCTTCCTTAAACACATAATCGACCGATTTGTGGGCAAAAACAACAAAAACGAGTCAAAATCGACCAAGAACTGAAACCGGCCGAGATGACTTTTCTGAAGATTTTTGCTTCGATCTCGCTCAAAACTCGTTAAAACTGATCCAAAAGTGTTCTAAAAACATTTTAGGCATAGAATCGATCTGGGGGAAGGTTTTAAACACAAAAACGAAGCATTAAACCCCAAAATGAATTCAAAATAACCGAAAGTGATTTTTTTTTGCCCAAAACACCTTTGATCTTTCTCGGAATCGAACGAAACGGGGTTTCAAATCGATATAGATCGATCCACGTTTGCTCTGATACCACTTGTTGGTCCGGATTGCACCAAACAAGGAATCAAAGAGGCTTGGATGGGATGAAAAGGGAGAGGATCTCACCTTCAAGTGTGTGTATTGTGTGAAAATTAGGGTTTGCCTTTTAATCTTTGATTACCTCGAAAATTGTGCTGGAAAAACCTTATATACCACACTAGACCTAGGTATATTAAGGCCCAAACACAAATGATTAAACTAATTACAATCTAGTCCAAAGCCCAAGCCAAAGGATAATTACAATAGATCCCAAGACGTAAACTAATGACACAATCTATTAAATATCCTAACAAAAATGCATGTATGCAAGTGTGCACTCAATCCCGATCCCAATATCTCACAACATGATATAATGCACACTCTTTCTTTCCCCACATTCCTATTTCACACAACACAGGGCCCTAGGTTAGGCTCGCCACCTTCGCGCGCAATAGACTATTGGGAGGCCACCCCCAAGTCTCGCGGCAGCCTACCTTGGTAGTGCACTGGACGATCACGCCAATGGCCTCGTACCGGGTCGCTCCGCACCAAAGCATACACTGATAGTGCACTGGACGATCAGGCCAATGGCCTCCTATCAGGTCGCACCAAAATCTCATTCGGCGGTATGCACCAAGGAACGATCACACCCGAGTAGACAGATCGATCACGTCTGCTCTGCCAGGTGCCCAGTGAGCCCAACCTCGACTCCTCTAAGAGTCATCAAAATCCTCTCACTCTACCCCGTACGTCAATATCTCAAATTATTACCGTCTCACTACGGTATAACCATCTCTCGCCCGGACGTGATATGCATGTGCCATACATATACATAAAATCTCATAAAAAACATAATTTATATAAAACGTGGGTAAAACATATCAAACATGTAAGTCACGTAAGCCACGAAAATCATCGAATTACACAAAAACACATAAATCACATATGTGTTTACGCATTGTACATGGATGATCCACCTACATGTCCTCCTGCTATGGTCAAATAGGAAATCTAATGGAGTTGCTAATTGTCGATCTCTGAATAAAATAAATATTATCGATACGTATCGAAAATAAATGATTATAATTTCGACTAGTTAATCTGTTAAGACCCTAAGTTTCAATTTCTAATCTAAGTCTACGTTAGGGTCAACCTCATCTAAGTTTCTTTCATAAACCTAGACTCGTTCGATTGGTTGTGTGTTAAAGCTCGTAAATCGCCCGATTCGCTAGGCTTAATACTAGGCTTCGCCCGATTGCATGGCAAATCGCCGAGCTTCAATGACGTCACGATTTCGCCCGATTTGTTGGAGAGTTCCTTGCCTTTGATCGGCCGGTTCATCATGCTTGATATCAGTTGCATCGCCCGATTCGAGTATTTAAGGGCCAAAATCGCCGGGTTATTCACTTCCTCAACCAATCGCCCGACTTGTCATGCATGGGAAGGATTTCGCCCGATTTGTCACGTGCCAATAGGAGTTTCGCCGAGTTCCTATCGAATTATTAAATCGCCCGATTCCATTCCCTTTTAAATCACTCGATTATATTGCCTTGGAATCGGCCGACTTCAGTAGGGTTCGAATAACTAAAATGCCCGATTCTCTGATCACATTCGCCGAGACTTAGTCCAAGGTCCAAATCGCCCGATTCTTAAAATTCGAATATCGTCCTATTTGAATTAACTATTAGACTATCTAAATCACCCGATGATAATTCGCCCGACTCCTAAAAATTGTGACTCTCCCCAAAACCCTAAAACATTACTATAGAGATCATCTTCAAAACGATGCTATTTCAAGAAAACGGTACACCTTAAATCACTAAGTCTCTATAGAATCAGCCAAAACTCTAAAGCTCAGTATATGTCTCCGAAT
The DNA here is from genome assembly GCA_027422505.1 of Craterostigma plantagineum. NCBI lineage: Eukaryota > Viridiplantae > Streptophyta > Magnoliopsida > Lamiales > Linderniaceae > Craterostigma > Craterostigma plantagineum. The sequence goes on from JAPQWV010003695.1 coordinate 16,045, forward strand.
TATTAGAACTGTTATCATATAAACACTTACAGATATACACAAACCTTAAGGAACTAGGGCTTTCTAAATCTGATAATTGTCGAACCTCATATGGTTAACAAGGTTTCACGTAGACATACATATACGTATGTGGGAGATGACTATACTGGAATTTAAATAAACTCAAGAGTTAGTGCATACCTTTCTTCGAATTTCATCCTTTCGAATCACTAGATCTTCTATGTTGTGAGAACTATTGATTTTATTTTTACTCTTCTCTGCTCAACGTTCGTAGAGTTTATAATGAGGGTTTCCTTACAACGATGTTCTTTATATGTGAAGCCTTCAGATAAGTACTAAAATTTTTCGATAGTTGTGTAAGACTTGACAAGTTGGTAATCCTATTTCCCTCAGCAACGTGATTACTAAATCCATGCTTTATTATTTTTTTTTTGGTGTAAGTTCCATATATATATATAGTGGGGAAATGTACATGTGAGTGAGGGTATTGGCCCTCACGAGCAAAAACCAGTAACATGCTACTGGCTAACACCACCAAATACAAAGCCTACACAAAACCCTTCGTCCAACCTACCAAGCTACACGCCAAAGCCGCCGTATAGCCGCCCTCTGAAGATCGAACTTGGGGGACGTCCCAAGAAGTCGCATGCACGCCATGTTGAGGACGTTCGCCACAAGCCTATCTGGTGACGTGATAGCTCCCTCCTTCCATCGCTTGTTGCGTGCCTGCCAGATATGGTACACCAGCGAGGCTAAGACATGGCGATACGCTGCATGCAAAAGATGCTGGCGACGCCATCGCAACGCAGCCCACAAGATAGCCTCCCGCCAGTCCGGATAAGGACACACCCACCTAATCCGACTCCGCAGTAACCGACACACTGGCGCGAAAAACCACAATCAAAGAACAAATGTTGGACCGTCTCAAAGTGGAGGCATCGCAAAGGACACAGGCTGGGGTCCCGGCGCGCTGTGCCACCCAAGGCTTATCCTAGTCGATAATCGATCGCGAATGCCAAGCCAAAGGATGAACTCATGCCTAGAACTTTCAGAGGACCCCCAAATAGAACCGCCCACGGGATAGGAGGCCCATGTATCCGCAGCGCCTCTCTAACAACCGGGCCGTTGGCCGCCCATCCGGTGCTCCAGTCCAACGAACCGCATCACACTTAGTCGGATCAGCAGACGGCAGATGGCGACTAAATTCGAGGAATTCAGCCGTCGTCCGTCCTGGCCAATTCCAGCCATGAGCATTGATGACTGTGCTGAGGCGAGATCCCACTGGTAGGCCCATCGCAAGTGGTCCTCTAGGATAGCGCTCCAGCAACGGTTCAGATCGCAACCACGGATCCTCCCATAACAATAAAGACGAGCCACGACAGGAATACTCCAAATCGAACGTGCATGCAAATGTGTACTGTACAACCAAGCCACCCAAATGGAGTCAGGCGCCCGAGCAATCACCCTCCATAGTAGTTGGATGAGGAGAGCCCTGTTGTCATTTGTGATCGATCGAATCCCCATCCTCCCTCCGAGACCGGACGACAAACCTCATCTCATGCCACCTTTGCCGAAGCTCCACCCCACAAGAAGTGGCGAACCCGCGCCTCCAGGGCTCGGACAACACCTTTGGGCAGCAGGAACACCCCAGACCAGTAAACGTGCACGGCTTGGAGAACTGACTTTATCAGTTTGGACCCTTCCCGCATATGACAAGGACTGATTCAGCCATGACCCCAGCCGCGCATCAACACGTTGCCAGCAACGGCGCACAATCAACAATCGACAGCCGAGAAGCAATAATTGGGACCCCAAATAGCGAACAGGTAGTCGACCCTCTCGAAACCCCATCAAGGCCAATAACTGCTCCTTTAGGCCATCCGCCCTCTTTGAAAGGTACAGTTCGCTCTTGTCCAGATTAGGATGCAGACCTGAGAGTTCAGAAAACATCCTTAAAGCATCTTTCAGAACCCCCACGGAAACCGCATCTGCATGGCAAAATAGTAGTAGATCATCCGCAAAAACCAACATTGGCAGAGATGTAGATTCACATCGCCAATGGTATCGAAATCTAGGTTCGGCCTGTATCCGACATTCAACAATCCCATGCAGCACTTCCATGACGAGGGTGAAGAGATATGGCGATAAAGGATCCCCCTGTCGTATGCCTCTCATGCCCGCGAAAAAACCCACCGAACGACCATTTAGATTGATGGAATAGGTGGGCGTCGTCAAGCAGTTCCTGAGCCACTCAACAAAAATCGGGTGGAATCCCATAGCCTGGAGAGTTGACAATAAGAAACTCCATTCCACCTTGTCATAGGCCTTTGCCAGATCCACCTTCAGCATGGCGCGAGGTGGACGACCCTTACTCGTATAGCCCAGACAAGTTTCTGTGCCAGAAGGATATTATCACTGATGCGCCTGCCAGGAACAAATGCCGTCTGTGATGCGTGGACCAAATCACCCAGTGCATGCTTCATCCGATTTGCAAGAATCTTCGAGACAACCTTATAGAGGACGTTGCAGCAAGAGATTGGCCTAAAATCAGTAGACCTTCGAGGCGACTCACACTTAGGTATAAGCGTAATAATAGTGCTATTAAGGCCCTTGAGCAGCGCCCTGTCGCAAAGAAATCCTGCGTTGCCTGTACCAAATCAGGCCCCAATATCCCCCACGATGCTTTAAAGAAAGCCGCCGTATATCCATCCGGGCCTGGAGCCTTCTCATCCCCCATAGAGAAGAGCGCCTGCCTCACCTCCACACCGTCGACTGGCCGGACCATATCTAACGCCACAGCTGGGGGAAGTGTACGCTTAATGGCCCCCTGCACATCAGCCCGTAGGACAGGTGTCGACCGCACCGATTGGCCAAGTAAACCCTGATAAAACCCCAGTAGCTCCCCTTCCACCGCCTCAGGTGTATCTAGAAGGGTTCCGCTCGAGTCTTCCAGCGATATGATTCGATTGGTCGCCCGCCGCATCGCAACTCTCCTGAAGAAATAGGCAGAACACTGATCCCGTCCTTGAGCCAAGCAAGCTTCGCCCGTTGGGACAGCGAAGTGTGCTCAATCTCTACAGCCCTAGCATAGAGGCATCGACAATGGCGCTCAAGGTCGTGAAATAATCCCTCAAGGGGATATCTCGCAGCAAATTCCTGTACGAGTCCTAAGAATGTTTGCGCCTCAGCTACATTAGCTGCAAGATCCCCTTTACTACGCCTCATCGTCATAAACACGGGCTTAAGTAGCTTCAGCCGACGCACCAGCACGAACATAGGGAATCCCGCCATGGAATGTCCCAAATGCGCTGTACGCGATCCAAGAAGTCCACCTCCTTGGTAAGAAAGTTCTCAAATCGAAACCTCGCACCCCTTGGCCTACATACCGCCTCCCCCAAGGATAGAGGTGAGTGGTCCGACGTAGCTGGGAGGTCACACCTAAAGCATGCGTCCGGATACCTAGCAAACCACTGCGGATTGCCAAGCATGCGATCCAACCTACGCCAGATACCTGCAGTTCCCCGCTGCTGATTATACCATGTGAACTCCTGCCCCGTCGAAGGAAGTAGTAGGAGATCAGCCCGTACAAGACATGCCTGAAACTCCATCATATCCCGTGCTTGAGGCGCACCCCCACGTCCCTCACCCGCATGCAGTATGGTGTTAAAATCCCCCGTCACCACCCATGCGTCATCCATACGTAACGCTGCGAACAGGCTCAGCTCATCCCAAAGGGGTACCCGATCCTCCCTTCTAGAATTCCCATACACGAAACTGACAAACATTCGCTCCCTCGTAACGATCTGGTCCACTTGGCAGTGTACAGCTTGGCAAGATTTGCCAACAACTGTCACACAAACCGAAGTCGGATCCCAGCCCACCCAAATTCGATTTCCAGGTCCCTCATCATAATCAAAAAACCAAGTCCACTGCGACCTAAGTCCATCAGATATACGTGCCGCATTCGCCTCAGCAACGCGAGTCTCAAGAAGTCCAATAAGGGCCAGCCCACCACGCCCAATCCACTCTCCAACCGCCCGCCTGTGGTCTTGTCGGTTAAGACCACGTACATTCCATGAGCCGATAGGGATCATGGGTTAACCCCCGATAGGGCTGCGTTCGCTTTAGGGCCCGTAGTTAATGTAATCGTCGTAATATCCTCCGGTTCTTGCAACTCCCCTAGCAATGCAAAGGAGTTATGATCAGAATTGCCATCGTCTCCCGTTGGCCGTGGTGTCCGCGGGTTTTGGGACGTACTCGGACCGTCCGGCCTCCCTTGGGCAATAGGTTCCCTCGCGCCGTATGTGGCCCAGCCACCATCACGGCCTTTCCATGCGCCCCCACTTGGCGCCATTCCGATTGTGGGCCACTCCGATGCTCCTGACGTCCACGATCCTGGCGTGGCCGCGCACTCGGCGCCCTACCTCGCAGCTCGCGACCCATACGCGGCTTGTTGGAAGGCATATGTTGAGCTTGTGTATGTGGTTCCCGGCGCCACCTTAGTGTGATGTCGCATCGGTAGCGACTGTCCCACTCGCTTAGGGCATTGTGAGTCCCCATGAGCCCATGTGTCACACGATCCCACCTCACGGGCCGCAATTCATATTCCACCCTAACTGGGATGACCTCAGCCGTACTTCCATCTTCAGTCGGCTGTTCAATGTTAACTGTCTCGACAAAAGGGGAGGCAAGCAATTTCATAACGCAAACCCGGGCGTAGTCAATACGGTCCCCCCTTTCGGTGATACCATCCGCAAATAGCGGGCGACCAACCCACTAGCAACCACACTTAAGCCCGCCTGAGTCCAGAACTCGCCCGGCACGTTCCAAAGCTTAACCCAAAGGGGAACCTCCACGATATCCTTCCGCTCTAGCGACATGCCCGGCCGCCACGTCTCTAAAAATAAAGGCTGGCCCTGGTAGAGCCACGGACCACCCTCCAACACCGCATTCATGGCAACAGTTGACTCAAACCGGAACCTAAAGAAACCATTTGATGTTGCACGTACTTCCACAATGCCCTCCATGCTGATCGGACAAACCGCTCAACGGACAGAAAGTACGGTTTCCGACCCATGAAATACCCAACCAACGTATTAATCCCACCGGCCTAACCCTTGGCGGCCACTTCCCACGATGGGGCCACCACGGAAACCCCGTCACCCGCCGCCTTTGGTACAACATAGTCTAGCGTGAGCCGTTGCTTAATCCCGCCAACTCTCAGATCGTCGCCTTTTGGTTGCGTTGCCGAATTGCCCTGGACCACCTCAGAAAAGGTCGTAGCAGCCCTTTGCTCGGAGTGTGGCTGCCCAGATGCCAAATCAGAAACCCTAAATTTCCCCGCCTCATCTGTAGTCCCCGCCGTCGCTGCTAAAACCCTAGATCCACTAATGGGCCCAGCTGGGCCCGGGCCTGCCCTACTCATGTCTGCCGGTCCCTCCGCCTCGACTGCCGGCTGCACCACCGGCGTATCAACCGGAATAAGCCACGTACCACCTTCGCCATCTTCCTCAACGAGCAGGTCCGCGTCAAGCGCCTCATCATCAGCCGCGGCGTTAAGCTCCATTCGGCGCACCGCCTTTGAACGTAAGATCCTCTAGGTGGTGGCGTCCCAGGCCTGAGTGGCCGAGGTGCTCGCGGTCTGTGCCGAAGGAACCCCTGGACGTCGAGACTTCCAGTCATGCGATTGGTCAGCACCCCAGAACCAGGTGGATGTCCCCCCGCCGTCACTGACGCCGGCATAATAGGCCGACGCTGAGAATCATCACCCTCCTTGCCCGATCCCCCATGGATAGTGGCCATCAACCCGCGAAACCGCTCAATATCAAAGCATGTCCCAAACGCTGGATACGCGGCAGCCAATTGCTCAAGATCCGGCAGCGCCGGCGTCCTGCTTCCCACACGATCAGCAACGTCAGTTCGATCGCCATCAGATTCGGTTTCCATATCGAAACCCCAACCCTAGGTATAGCAGCCCCAAAAACCGCCGCACTCCGTCGTCACCAATAGAACAACACACGTCACAACCACCGGCCGGCCTTTGGGGGGCCGGAAACAGCGGCGGAGGATCGATCAACCGAGCGCGCGGACCAGAAAATTTGAAAAAAACCAACTGTGTGAAATCGCACCTTTTAGTGTGTGAATCGCCAAAGAATTTCCTTATGCTTTATTATTTGGGCCATCATTAAAATTCGGCCCATATCTATTCTTTATACCATTACTATTTCTAATTAATTCTTTGGTCACATCTCGGAATATTTCTGGACAAATTAAAATTTATATTCTCACTTCGAAACTTAATTTCTGATCAAACTTCTAAATTCGCAATCATTACTTATTTAATTACACCAAATCCCGTATTAAATTTACGGGTATTACAGTTTTTCACATCCATATGCCAGATTTCATACTCATACGCAGCGCAAGCAATGTTCGAATGGAATTCATCATAGCGACAAGCGAAAAGGTCTCCTCATAGTCAATGCCCTCTTTTTGAATGTACCCTTTCGCCACAAGCCTAGCTTTGTATGTGTCAACCAATCCGTCAGATCCAATCTTTCTCCTGTAGATCCATTTACACCCAATTGGTCTAAAATCATCAGGGAGGTCTATTAGAGTCCAGACTTGGTTTTCGTGCATAGAATCCATTTTGGCTTGCATAGCTGTAAGCCATTTTTTTTAATCTTTATCCCTGATCGCCTGATCATAGGTAGTGGGATTGTCTCTGACGTTCCCTTCCATCACAGCAAGCTCGTGCTCGATGTGGACCATCCCGTATCTCTCAGGCTGGCGAGATACTCTACCCGACCTGCACAACTCAGGTTGCATCTCGGACTACTCTACGGTGTCTTCCGATACTGGAGTCTGTGAAAGCGCTTCTGTCGACTCTCCAAGAGTTACTTCGCGACCCGCTCTACCTTCTCAAATGAGAAAATGAGCCTGAAGGGCTACAACGATTCTCTGAACGTCGTGGAAATAAAATTGGTATCCCATGGAATCCTTAGAATTCCCGACAAAACGTCATTTCACAGCCTTCGACTCCAATTTATCTGTCTTGAGCTTTTTCACGAATGCGAGGTAACCCCAAATTCGAAATCTGATTCAAGCTCGGTTTTCATCCTATCCATATCTGATACGGAATACGATCGACAGACTTTGTAGGACATCTATTCAGAATGTGTGCCGCTGTCAACAGAGCATTACCCCACAACGATATGGCAGGTCTGTATAGCTCAGCATAGATCGAACCTTATCCAACAGAGTTTTATTTCTGCGTCCGGACACACCGTTCAACTGTGGTGTTTCGGGCGGTGTCGTTTGTGAAATGATCCTGTTCTCTTTCAAGAACTCGCCAACATTGAGGCTCATGTATTCGCCGCCTCGATCTATCGAACGGCTTTAATGCTCTTTCTAGTCTGACTTTCTACCAAGACTTGTACTCTTTGAACCATTCCAAAGTATCAGACTTGTGCTTCATGAGATACACCTTTGCCGAAACGAGAGTGATCATCAGTGAAGGTAATGAAATAATTGAAGTTACGCGAGCCGCTACCCCGAACGGTCCGCAAACATCCGTGTGGATCAAACCGAGAAGTTCGGTGGCTCTTGTGAATGTCCACGTGAAGGGCTTTGGTCATCTTTCAAGGATACAAGATTCGAAAGTCGGATATAGATCAGACCCAAGCGGCTTTATAATGCCGGTTTTCTCCAACTCGAGAATCTTCTTTTCTGCAGCTTGACCGAGTCGAAGATGCTACAACAGTCTCGACTCCATTTTTCGTTTATTGGTGATTGTATTCATAATTTTTGTTTATCTTCGACATTTAGATAATACAATCCATTTAGTAAACTTGCACTTCTGGCGCAATTATTTCCAAGTACAACTTAGTTAATGTAAACTCGGCCTTGTTCAGATTAAAATTCACAATGAACGAATTGAAGAAAGGTGGGAGCAACTGAAGTATGAGATCGTTCCGGAGCTCTTTTTCCATAGTCCAGTGCCTCGAGTCTTTCGATCCAATCGATCATCTTGAGCACATGCTCTCCGACCTCACTACCCTCAGCCATTTTGCAATGAAATAATTGCTCCGTCAAGGGATAGCGAGCAGTCCTGGAATGTTCGCCAAAAAGCATCTTTAAATGAAGCAAAATAGCGCCCATTTCCATTTCCGAGTGAGTGCGCTATAACTCAATGCTCATGGAAAGAAGTATATAGCCATTTCCGAGTCAGACATCACGTCCCTGAATACGGTGCAGAACAAAAGTTTTTCGGGTTCCCCGATTGCCCTCGTAGCTCGGATCAGAAGAGTAACACATATTGCACGTAACAGGCGGGTCAAACCCGTAGAGATATACCAGTTGAAGCGAGTGGCAGCTCCTCATCCTTTTCTTCAACACTACGTCGATGGTGGTGGATGGCACTAGATCACCACGGCGACCTCACGGTGCACCATAGATTCAATTCTCTAAAGATGGCTAGAGAGAATAAGCATGTCGCGTGGGCGAAAGATGTGTGCGTTTCGATGTGTTTTCGTGCGCGTAACTTGTCATTATTGGACGAAGGTTTCATCCTTTTTATATTAGGGTTGGGCACGAAATTTTGGCCCATTAGCAAGCTTAATTTTGAATTTTAAGCCACGATCAATGAGATCTTTTTGCCATAAATATCTCTTTTCTTTTGATTCAAAATCAATTAAGGAAACAATTCATAATTACCCTTACTAACTTCAGATAATTACTACAAATAGAATATCGTAAATATGGATTAAATATTCGAATATTATACCATATATATTTCGAATTTTTCAGTTTAAAATAAATAATAATCCGCATAATTTTATTTCCATATTTATTATATATATCAAATATGCAAATTTCGAAATTAGCTTAAGGTGAAAGTCCAATTTTGCCCTCAAGCCCATTAAGCACTTAGCCAAGCCTAAGTCTTAAGTAACCTAGCTAATCCCGCAGTACCGGACCGTAACCCAATTCGAGTGCGAATTTCGACCCATTCTTCCAGAACCTTACTATAGACTATAGTACTATGTATAAACCATTCAGCTGTAACAACCCGTCCCATACCGGGTGTCACTATAGCATCGGTCCCTACCGGGACCAGTGGGGTTGGGCCCACCACACTCCGACTGATAGTCTGGCCCCACTGTACCATCATTTAACCTTTTAGCGTGCTTCATGCACTCGCTCACACGCACCCTGAGAAACTTCCCAGGGGGTCACCCATCCTTAGATTGCCCCAAGTCAAGCACGCTTAACTTCGGAGTTTCTATAGATGGACTCTCGAAAAGGTAGGCGAAGAATATGAGTAGTACTATCAATCCTTTTATACGATTCTTAGCCTGACACGCCCATACATTGTCAGTCTCAGGATCCCTTCTCAGTCTCAGGTACCCCTTCGCCTAGAAGCCTGCCAGGAGCCGCTCATTGTCCGTGCACCCTGGCACCGGCGATCACTCTTGGCCCTCTTCGGCCCCGGGCGTCACATCAGCTGTGTCCCAATCGAGTGAGAGCCATGTTCTATGTCAAACTCACTGAACTCGATTCTATGATAAGATGGAGACGAGGCAAATTACCAAACTACCCTCCATGTCTAACATGAGTTGTTCAATACCTTGGCCAAGGATTTCGTAATTTCCCATCGTCGTCTACATAGGACACTTGTCTCGATTACTTACGAGACTATGAATCCGTACTCAGCGGTATGAGCCCGTCAATCACAAATCATCGTCAAGACCGCATCTGCCCGCTGACCCATGCAACAGCAAATTGGGTCGAGGGGTGACAGTTGAGACTTCAAAGTCAACTCCGTCAAAGCCCCTTTCGGTCTAAGGTTCACGTAGACTACTATAGTGTTGTCGTCGGTCATTGACACTCATTGAGTAATAAGCCATGTTCGACCGTACAACCCGTGAGTCAATGTCCATGAAACGATTCAATTCCTTGATTCGATTCGTATCATAAGTCATAACCTCCGCTTCCAAGTGGGATATCGGCACACGATAGGTCATCGACAATTAAGCCGTGATCGGTTATCCATTACCCAATTGGAGCCTCAGGCTTAAGGACTTTCAATGTTCGAGGTTAAGAGTCCACTGGTGCCTTCCTCTCTCGTGCCCATCGAGAACAGGACTCAACTCAACACGTTTGGATTTGTTCGTAAATTGCTTTACCAGATGCTAAGTAAAGAACTCATATATCCAATAAGCGAACATGTCTTTCATTAAATACACGAAAATTTCTTATTACATAAGAAGACGAATGATAAATAAGCTAATGCCCTATACAGTCTAATCCTCGTATAACATTTGAGGGCATATTCCTTACACCGACCCCCGGAAGACGTCCAAAAACCACTTCAAGAGGCTTCAATGCCTGAGATCGAGGCTCTGATCACCACGATCGCATCGTATGAGCCTCCAGAGACAGCACCAGCCCATGAGGTTGAAGAACATGCCCCCACACCTCATACAACTACCTCTTTCGAAGCCACCGAGTAAGACGAGGAACCTCAATTGATTAGACGGGTTCCCAAAATACAAAGCCTATCAACCGAGCCCTCGTCACAGCTGTCTCACTTACTACGGACACTACTCAAGCAACCGAGCCCTTCTATGCTCAATCTTGAGCAGCAGTATGATGTTATTACAACAGCAGAGGCTGGGGTCACCGCACCGACCACATCCGAGTCACAGCCGTCGTGTTTTCACAGGTTCAATTAGAACATGTAGCAACATCCATAGAGGTGGATCATCTGGTTCCATCTTGAGGATTGGATGGAAGTCTCGAACCGTCGCAACCCATTTTAGAAGCGACGACGAGCCAACCCACTGAGACGGTATTCTTTGATTGTCAACATGCGACTTCAGTTGACTTGGTCTTCAAAGTCCTAGTTTAGGCGGCACATCAGAAATCTACTCTGACGTTGCGACAGTGGTTCGCCAATCTGGCACCACTACGGAGGTGTCCAACCTATTTGTGACGGAGGAACGACTCCAAGAAGCCCTATCCACCGCCCGGTAGGCCTGAACCACCAACTCAGACACGACCATGGCTCCCCGCTCCAAATGCCGACATGACGATCCTAATGATCACGATCGCCCTGAGGGGGAGAAGAAGCAGCAGACAACTACGAGTGGCTGCGGAAGAGAACGAGGCACAGCTCAAACTAGCCAAAGCGGAGCTGCTAAAACCTCATCAAACCCACCACCACAAACCAAAACTCGACCAGTTACCCGCTCACAAACTGTCATACCCGCACCCAAACACAAACCGCCACGCCCCGCACCCAAAATCTAACCCATACACCTACATACGGACACCTCCACCCACACCTCAAATGACGACTTCAAGCTTAATGCTTCTGGCACAAACAGAAGCACCCTCAAGCTCAACCATTCCGGGCTAATCGGGTACTTTAGTGCGTGAGGTCAATCCACACAAAGTTCTAGATAAATACATCTTTGATGGACAATGGATGACTCACCACTTATACGAGACGATAATGAAAGCAAGGCTCGCCGATGTACGCCACTTCTTACAACGAGCTTCGGTCAACTTGGTCCTCATCGAACATGAACTCCAAGAAGGTGAGGACTACAATTCTGAGATCCCAGAGCTCCCAGAGCTGATTGCACATCGAGTGAACACTCCTCCAACACTATCTAAGGAATCGTTTGAGTCGATTCACCATGCAAGAACGTGTGAATAGAAGTCCCGTTCCTTGAGAAAGTTCAAAAGAGGATCTGGAGGTAACTGACGAGATTAAAGAGGCGGACGAGTTCAAGCTCAAAGGCATTTCTCATTGGGAACAGCACAAGCGAATGGAACACCTTTACATGCTGACCTACCTTGGTCCTGACCGAAGAGGGATTCTCATTTATCAGCTGAAGATTCACTTCAAGGGTCTACCTCAGATTATCAATTGCTGGGAGTTTCTCACTCCATCGGTCGATTTCCAACACCAATCTACATCATCGAGCGAACGAACAGAACTCGAGACGAAATCGCACGAAAGCTACCTACCCTTAGAGCTGAAAGTTTGGGCGGACGGGGCCACCCGGCCCGTCAGAGCGGGCGGCCCGGTTGTTAACAGACGGGTCAGGCTGGCCCGAAATCATACGGGCATAAACCCATAATGTGATGGGCCCGGGCCAGCCCGTCAGGCTAAGAGGCAAAATTATATTTTTGCAATTTATTAATTTCAAAATCTTTTATTTATTTATTATAAACTATAGTTTATACTATTGTTATATACAATATTACAAAATATTGTTGCAAACAATATGTATAAAAAAATTATTTTTTGCTTCTAACATTGAATATCTAGAAAAATAAAAGAAAAACTAGAAACGTGGCGAGCTGGCTTGCGGCCCATGGGCATGGCTTTTCGGCCCGCAGCCCGTCCGCCCATCGGGCCTGACAGGCCGGGTAATAAAGGCCGATTTGTTTTGGTCTCACAAAACATGGGCCCAAGCCCGGTCATTTTCGGGCCGGCACATGGGCTTGGCCCAAACTTTCAGCTCTACCTACCCTACCTTCCACCAGACGAAGTCTATTGACTCTACTTGATGTACGAGGAGAAGATCAAGGATCCTCAACGATAGGTCAAGAAGGAATTACTCGAGGGAATTAAGAGGTTAATGATACGACTAGTCAAATATTTCGTCGCTCGCGACCTTCAGATCGCACTCGAGAAACACAACATGAATAAGGTCAACATAACTCGTCGCTCATGAAGGGTTTTCTAATCAGGAACATCCCGTCAACTATATCTTCGAAGACCCAGGCTTGGCCATCACCTACTACAACCCAGTTGCCAAGAAGATTCGAGTTATGATGAAGTCTGAAGTCCACAAGTCAGTGACGGGACGCTCAGTTTGTCAGAAAGAACATCGAACGAAGATTGGAAAAAGACGATACGACAACTGTCGTACCCGACCTTGGACTAAAGGAACGCCCACATCTGATAGAGGTACTCGAAGCCATCGAGGAACGGCTAGAGCTGGGGGATGCCATCAGACATTATGAGAAAGCGCTAGGCCTGACGAAGTCGTTTATACGCCCGACAAAGATAGACAGAGCTGAAGAGCAATCAAACACAAAGGGGATATTATAGATTATCTATTTGAATTGTGCTAGATTAATTAGCTATCTTTATAATTAGGGGCATTTATTTTATTAGTCCATTGTTTAGGACTGCTGTGCTATATAAACCAAGTTTTGTTTGGTATAAATACAATTGTACACAACAAAATATAGAGAAAGTTATAGAAATGATCGCAAGGCTTGCAATTCAATTTTATAGAGAGAAACATAAATGACTTTCTAACATTAGAAGAATTCTCTCTCACTGTTCATCGAGTAACTTTTCGACCGAAGGTATAATTTCTATAATTCACATCGAAAACTTAGGAATTCAAGTCTAGGATTAATATGTTTAGGAATATGCTCTCGAATGCTATGCGAGGATTAGATTGTATAGGGCACTAGCTTAGTGCTCCAGTTGGGTGCTGATAACCGATCACTGCTTATTTGTCGATGACCTATCGTGTGCCGATTGTTAGGGAGTGTGCCCTCGGAATGCCATACGAGGACTAGGAATAGTATAGGGCGCACAATGATGTATATGTCGATAGACAATTTAATTGTATATACTGTCAAAATAAGTAGTGAATATTATTTTCATTATAATAGGGCATTATTATTTATTTATCGAATTTAAAGACTGCTTGGCATCTGCGGTGCGATAAATAAATAACACCCGAATGTTTTTGTTGGACGTCTGATTCTCGTGGGGACGAGGGAGGAGACACCGGACGGTACTTAATCTAGCATTAAATAAAAGGTCCGTAAGTCTAAGGATTCTAGATGGGTGACTAGATATCCGAATATGACTTATTCATTGACAACCACATAGTATCGGTAGTGTCACCGATTACCTGAGAGGTTGTGGGTCGTGATGGAGATATCGGTGATCAGAGAGATCGCGTATTCGGATATTCGGCTCGTATTCGTCTCGATCACATGACTAGGATGTTGTCATGATTGCACGAATGACTATAGCAGCCTCAGACCGATAGGGTCACTGACGGATTTGCCTTCGCGATTTTGGTTTGTCGCTAGTTGGCTAGGTCCGCAAGTGTTCGGAAATGGGACACGGGCCAGCGACGAAACGCAGCTGACTTTACGGAGGTGATTGCCGTGCTTTGACTGCTATCGGGATTCACCGCCTATATTCGTATAGGTTAACGTCATATGAGGTAATTGGAGAACGACGATTGTAAAGCCTTCGGCCGAAGCTTAGAAAGCTCGCTCGTATTAGATACGGAGCGGAGTTTAAATAATCGCTTGGGTCTCGATTATAACATAGAGTTAGGTCAATGAGTTTGACATTTACATGGCTCTCCCTAACCGGGACGCAAGTGAAAGGCGTAAGAGGTATTTAATGTATACACTGTAGTCGGTTCGCACGAATTTCTGTTAGATCAAATTCGTTTTCAACTGGATCTGTCCGGTACCGCGGGATTGGCGAGGCGAATACCGGGACTCGCGGATTCCTCCCGTGCCAGTTGAGACGGACCTAGAGAGTCGCGCTTAAAAATGGTAATGACTCGAACGAAAACGGCGGGCTTTTCTCTCGAACCTAACGAATGGGATTCGTTGAGGTAGTGGCATAGTTTGATACTAGGTGTCGACGATTTAGTTAAACTCCTATGACGGTCACGGGAATAATTAGGACTTAAGATTGTCTTAAGTGCTTAATTAATTAAATAAATGAGGCTCAATTGTAATTGAAATAATATAGATTGGATTTAATTATTTTATTACTTAAAATTGTGGGACTAAATTGAGAATTTAGAAACCTAAAGGGCCAAAATGGAATAATTGCATGTTGACTTGGTCTTGGACATGTGTATAATTTCTAGCATGCCACATGAGTTGAGGTGGCATATGAGTCACATTGTGGGAGCATGACAATTGTTGTAGAAAAATAATAAAAATAACCATAACGGAATTTTACTACATTCATGGGATTAGGTTGAAAATAAAAAAGGAGATACATGCATAATGAGAAGATGATAAGCATGCAATGTTAGTAAGTTTTCTAAGCCTTAGAACTTGGTACATGCTCTCAACAACTCAACTCAAGCTATAGAATAAGAAAGAGTGTACTTGGTACTCCTTAAGTCACATCATTCAAAGCCATGGGATCGTTCGAACGAAGCCCGACGCCCGAACCGAACTGCCTCTAGCCATCGGGAGCAGTCTCGGAGGTTTGTTCAAGGACATACCGGCGAGACGATCTAGCCCGGAAGCCCCGGAGCCAGACGAGGTGTTTGCGACGTCCATCCGAGGTGCATTTACTTCACCGACGGTATGTTTCGAACCCTACTGATTTGATTTTGCGAAAAAAATACCAAATGACATCAGAATGATTCGAAAGGCCCCTCGTTACGATCACTGGGAATGTAGAATCATCTGGAAAATTTGGTATCGATCCGAAATCGTTTCGGTTATAAAATTGACAAAGACAGCAGACTGCCGCTTTGCTCGAATTGATAATTTCGAATTGATTCGAAAGACCCCTCATTGCGATCGGCGGGAAGCTTAGAATCAATCTGGAAAATTTGGTATTGATCGGAAATCGTTTCGGTCCCAAATAGTTGAAACACTGTCGGCTGCCGCTTTGTTCGAACTAGTTTGGAATTAAATTATTAATTCAAATAAATTTGTATGAATTTCGAATTTGAGAAGTTTCGAACTAAACGTGGTCTCCTGAGGCTCAGGGCAGTATCTTGGGCCCTCGGGAGAAGCCAATGGCGCTAGGTCGAATTTAAATGTTGAAAATCGAAAATTCGGCACCCTACGCCGCTCGGTTTCAAAATGCGCTTCCACTATCACCACGTAGTGCTGTTCGGGGGCCGGCGTCGATTAAACCGGGCCTAGCCCAACAGTGGTATCAGAGCTATGGCTCATGCATGGTTCGACCGAAGGCCTCGAAGCCGATGTGGCGAACGAACGGTCGACGTAGTTTGGAGACTATCTTCGCTCGTGACGTCGATCGGGTTACCCGGCATCAAAATTCTGTGTTGCATGTTTATGTGGGACATTTACGCGGGCTTACGTTCTAACCGGGTTATTTGTTTTAAGGGCCATTTGCGGTTCTTTGACTATGCTGATGGTCCATGCTACTCGCATTTGGGTGGGCTGGGATACCTCTTTGCTTCACGTCACAATTGTCGCAAATCTGCTCAGGCTGTTCATTGTCGCGTGGAACAGCTTGATACGCGTGAACATGCGTTTATCTCGTTCGTGTATGGGAAATCTCGAAGGGAGGATAGAGTGGCCCTTTGGGATGAGCTGATTCAGTTTTCAGCGTTGCGAGTTGAGGATGCGTGGGTAGTGGCGGGGGATTTCAACACTATCTTGCATGCGAGTGAGGGGCGTGGGGTTGCACCTCAAGCACGGGATATGGCTGATTTTTCAGGCATGTCTCCTACGTGGTATAATCAGCAACGGGCTCTGGCAGGCATCTGGAGGAAGTTGGATCGCATGCTCGGCAACCCACAGTGGTTTGCTCGCTGGCCAGATACTTTTATCGGTGTGAACTCCCTTTCACATCGGATCATTCGCCACTGTCATTAGGGGTGTCATCAGCGCCGAGACCACGCGTGTGAGTTTTCGTTTTGAGAACTTTCTTACTAAGGAGGAGGGCTTTTTGGAACATGTTCAGCGTGTTTGGAGTATCCCCATGGCCGGGTTTCCTATGTATGTGTTGGTCCAGCGGCTCAAGTTGTTGAAGCCCATTTTTCATGCACATGCTACGTGTAAAGGGAGACCTTGCTGCAAATGTTGCGGACGCATTACGCTTCTTGGGATTGCTCAGGAATTCGCAGCGAAATCCCCTAGAGATTATGTTTCATGATCTTGAACGGCATTGTCGGTTTCTCTACGCTAGGGCTGTCGATGTAGAGCATACGGCGTTATCCCAAAGGGCCAAGCTTGCTTGGCTCAAGGATGGCGATCAATGCTCATCTTACTTCTTCAGGAAGGTGGCGGTTCGTCGAGCGACTAATCGAATCATCTCATTGGAAGGCCCAACTGAGACCTACTTAATACGCCAGAAGAGGTGGAAGGGGAGTTACTGGGGTTTTATCAGGAATTACTTGGGCACATCCGCACGAGCGTCACCGGTGGACATGGCCGAGGTACAGGGGCTATCACGCGTAAGCTCTCCCCAGCTACGTCCTTAGACATGGTCCGCCCAGTTGAAGACCTTGAGGTGAAACATGCGCTATTCTCTATGGGGGATGAGAAGGCGCCGGGGCCTGATGGGTATACAACCGCTTTCTTCAAAGTGGCTTGGGGACGGTCGGCCCTGATGTGATACGAGCGACTAAGGATTTCTTCGCTACGGGCCGCCTACTCAAGGGGCTTAATAGTACGCTTATCACGCTCATACCTAAGTGTGAGTCGCCACGTCGATCGAAAGACTTCCGTCCCATATCGTGCTGCAACGTCCTATACAAAATAATTTCGAAAGGTTTTTGCTAATCGGTTGAAATCAGTGCTGGGAGGGCTGGCTGGTCCACGCATCGCAGACGGCATTTATACCTGGAAGGCGCATTAGTGATAATATACTTCTGGCACAGGAACTTTGTCTAGGTACACCAGCAAAGGCCGTCCTCCACGGGCTATGCTTAAGGTAGATCTAGCCAAGGCCTATGATAAGGTGGAATGATCGCACTCACTAAAGGGGGTGCAACACGAGGACTTCCCAGGGGGTCACCCATCCTAGTACTACTCTCCCCAAGCACGCTTAACCTACATGGAGCGCAGGCGGGGGTATTTCCAGGGGAAGAGAGGTCTTCGACAAGGAGACCCTTTGTCCCCGTACCTTTTCAGTTGGTGATGGAGATTTTTACGGGGGATGGTTACACACCGCATCTGCCATGAACCCGATTTCTTTATCACTGGCGTTGTGAGACTCGAAGCTGGCCATGCTTGCGTTTGCGGATGACCTATTACTCTTTTTCATGCTGATGAGGTTTCGATTGGGGTTCTTAAGGCAGCGCTGGATGACTTTGGCGGCGGCTTCGGGGTTAGAGCCGAGCCCCACCAAGAGCGAAATGTTTGTGAGCACGCGCGCTGAGAGCTCATCGGCGCAGTTTTCAGACGATTCTAGGCATTCCTCAGGGGCATCTGCCTGTGCGCTACCTGGGAGTTCCATTGATTCCAGGTAGACTATCTATTTCTTGATTGTGCGCCTTTAGTGCAGAAGGTCGATACGAGGTTGGGTTCCTGGCTGAACAAGTCGCTCTCTTACGCTGGGAGAGTGCAACTTATTAAGTCCGTTCTCTCTGCACTTCATATCTATTGGGCGGGTATATTCCTTCTCCCGAAGGGGGTTATTCGGGCTATTGAGGCGCGCTTGAGGAAATTCTTATGGGCTGGCTCACCGGCGCGAGTTGCATGGGCTGATATTTTGTCTACCGATCGCCGAGGGAGGACTTGGGATACGCCCCATTGAGACCGAAAATCGAGCACTGCTTCTTCGACATTTATGGAGTGTGGCCTCGCATGCTCCAGACTCGATTTGGGTTGACTGGCTGTACTGCACTAGATTGCATAACAGATCGCTCTGGGAGATTTCCGGGGAGCAACACCTCTTGGAGTTGGAAGAAGTTGCTCAAGCTTCGGAACGTCCTTCGTTCCTTCATATCTTATCAGGTGGGAGACGGGCGATCCATATGGCTATGGAAGGACCCTTGGCTGCTGATGACCTCGCTGATGGGAGATATCCTAGGGGGGCGATGGTGATGGGGACTGCAGCATGACTCACGCCTCAGTGAGGTCATTACGCTGGATGGTTGGTCTTGGCCAGCCACGACGTCATCCGAGTTTCTGGAGTTTGGCCCTCTTTTACCACAGGTGGATCCGTCGCAGTCTGATCGTGTTCGCTGGATAAGGACTCCTGATGGACGTTACTCTTCGAGCGCGGTTCGTGAGGCCACTCGCCGCGGCGGGACAGAGTCATTTGGGCTTCTCTCTTCGGGGGCTGTTTACGTATACCACGCATGAGTTCATTCTCTGGCTTGCTATACGAGGCCGTCTATCCGTTCGTAGCTTACCATGGGTGGCTCAGCGCGCAGGAACGGATGCCTGCCTCCTATGCGATACCGGAGGCGGGAGACGAATCTCTCCCTCTTCTTTCTTGCCCCTTTTCGTGCGATGCCGACGAATACTTAGGGACAGGATACGGTGGCGGATACCATATATTGATTGGGACAGGAGCATTCACTGGGCTGCTCTGAAGTGGAGAAGCCGACATTTAGTTCATATTGCCTATCGACATGTCCTTGCATCGATTGTCTATCATATTTGGCAGGAGCGGAACAGGCGATGGAGGGAGCACATCCGTTCTACCCCAGCCCATGTCGTGGCCACGGCCCTCGGTATTCTTGGTGCACGGCTTGGGACTATAGGCGAGAAGCATGCTCTACAGCAGGCTGCTATTCGGCGGCTATGGAGAGTGGCATGGTAGATAGTTATGTTTAACATATGGTTTTGTTCACCAGTAGCCTGTTACTGGTTGCATGTGTTGAGTTACACTCGCACCCTTATGTATACATTCACCCATATATATATAAACTGGGACCTATTCCAAAAAAGATAGGTGGAATGGAGTTTTTTTGCTGGCGATGATGCAGGCGATGGGATTCCACCCACGATATATTGAGTGGATACTGAGCTGCTTGACAACGACCACTTTTTCCATCAACCTTATGGGAGACCGGCAGGGTTCTTTGCTGGAAAGAGAGGAATGCGCCAAGGGACCCCATTTCACCATACCTCTTCACCCTCGTCATGGAGGTGCTCCATGGCCTTGTGGAGTGTCATATACAGGCGGAACCGCGCTTTCGCTATCACTGGCTTTGTGAGACACTTCGCTCCCCATGTTGGCCTTCGCGGATGATCTCCTCCTTTTCTGCCATGCAGATCCTATCTCTGTAGGGGTGCTGAAGGAGGCTCTGATGACATTCCTCTCAGCTGTCTGGGTTACACCCTAATCCGACAAGAGTGAGGTTTACATTTCACGGAGGGCGAGGGCATCAAGGCCCAGCTACTGTCTATGACGGGATTTTGTGCAGGCCGCCTGCCAGTGCGTTACTTGGGGGTCCCACTGTTGCTTCACGCCTGACTCTCAGTGACTGTGCACCACTATTGCAGCGGGTGGATTCTCGGCTAGGATCGTGGCTGAATCAGTCACTATCTTACGCGGGTAGGGTGCAGCTCATTAAATCTGTCCTTCAGGCTTTACACGTCTATTGGTCTGGGGTCTTCTTGCTGCCCAAGGAATCATCCGTGCCTTGGAAGCACGATTTCGCCGATTCTTGTGGGTGGTGCCTCGGCCAAGGTAGCTTGGGATAATGTTTGTCTGCCAGTTAATGAGGGCGGGTTGGGGATTCGCTCGATCGCTAATGACAATAGGGCTCTTCTGGTATAGCTTTCTATGGAGGGTGATCAGCCGGCCTGCTGACTCGATCTGGGTGAGTGGTTGTACAGCACACGACTGCAATACGCGATCGCTTTGGACCATCACCATCTCGGATAACACTACATGGAGCTGGAGGAAGCTGATGCAGTTAAGGCAGGTGATTCTACCCTTCATTGATTTTTCTATTGGGAATGGTTCGTCGTTGTTATTATGGGAAGACCCATGGCTACGGGCTGTCCCCATTATTGGAGAGGCTATCCTAGAGGCCCACTGGCGATGGGGCTGCCAGCAGGGACCCGCCTAAGCTCTGTTCATCGACCACCAAGGCTGGAATTGGCCAGGACAGTCGGCGGTGGAGTATTTGGATTTTAGTCCGCACCTTCCACGTTCAGCCTAATCCCGACGTGCTATTTTTTGGAAGGGAGCGCCAGATGGCCGACCGACGACACGACTGATTAGGGAGTCTTACGCGTACGAATCCTATTGTACCTTGGGCGTCCTTGTTTGGGGGCCTTTGAAGATCCCTCGACATGAGGTCATACTGTGGTTTGCCATCCGTGATCGTTTATCGACTAGAGACAAGGCCTGGGTGGCACACAGCGCGCTGGAACCCCTGCTTGTGTTCTCTGTGACGCGCTGCATGCTGAGACTGTGCAACATTTATTTTTTGATTGTCGATTCTCACGCGACTGTGTTCGGATGCTGAGGCAGAAGATCAGGTGGGGATGGCCGTATCGGGACTGGGGCAGGGTATACGGTGGGCTGCATTGCGATGGCGTGGTCATCATCTCCTACAGTTCGCCTACCGTCACGTCCTTGCTTCGTGGTATGGTATAACATTTGGCAGGCACGCAACAAGCGCTGGAAGGAGGGGGCTATCACGACTCCAGATAGGCTGGTTGCTGTTGTCCTCGATATGGTTTGTATGCGGCTTACTGGGACATATCCTGGTAGCCCTGCTGGCACTAAATCTGTGCTAGGAACCTGTTGATGGATGCAGTTTTGACACCCCTGCCTTGCCTCTTTTTGTTTTCATCTTTCTGCTTTGGTCTTGTAGGGACTTTGTAGGGTGTATGGACTACTTGTGTCTCTTGTGCTTGTTGGTCGGTAGAATGTTACCACTTTTCGCGTTTACGAGAGATTTTACGCTGTATTGAACTCCTATTTCTTTCTTTTGTTTTAGTGAAATTTCCCAAAAAAAAGACTACCAGACTCTTGGATTCCTCCCTGGCCGATTGAGTCGAACATAGAGAGACGGGCTTAAAAAGGATCATCAACGTGTACCGATATGCAGATAAAGTGTTTTGGGGCCTTAACGGGCCTTGGGCTATTGGGCCGCACCTTAATGGGCCTCGGGCCATTATTGGACCGAAGTTTGGACTTCATATGAAAGTAACTTTAGACTTGGGCTTGACTAATTTCTTAATGGGCTTTGAGGGTAAAATTGGACTCACCTTAAGCTAGTTTCGAAATATGCCTTTGAGGGTATTTTCGAAATTTCATAGTTGATATATATATATATATAAATATGAAATAAAAATATTCGGAATATTATTTATTTTAAACAGAAAATTCGAAGTACATGTGGTATAATTTTCGAATATTTTAATCCATATTTAAGATATTCTATTTGGAGTAAATATCTAAAGATAGTAAGGGTAATTATGGATTGTTTCCTTAATTGATTTGGAATCAAAAGGAAATAGATATTTATGGCAAAAAATATCTCACTTGATCATGGCTTAAAATTCGAAATTAAGGCTTGCTAATGGGCCAAAATTTCGTGCCCAACCCTAATATAAAAGGGTGAAACCCTCGTCCAAATCATGATAGTTACGCGCACAAAAACACACCAAAACGAACATACCTTCTCCTGAAGCGACGG